>JAJIZL010024414.1:159098-210964 GCA_023969395.1 Amblyomma maculatum
TTTGTAGTGGATAAATCATTGGCGCCTATCGCAAGGGGCAGATAAGCACTCTAAAGCTGGTCTCATAACAATTTTTCTGTGAAATTTAATACGTGATGGGCAAACGTGCTGGCACTGAGAAATACGCATTCGTTTCACATGACACAACAAACTTTCCAGAAAAAATTTAGATCCTATCATACCAGCTGGAAAGCGTCATTTTTGTCATTAAACGTGTTGCATGCTTGGAGCCCCTGTGCATGCAAACTGTATGAAGGCATCTACTATTTGTGCCTCAGTAAATATGCACAGTCGCTCACACTTAGAAAGAATAAAAAGCGTATATCGCGCCGAATGTATTAAAAAGTGTTAAAATTCGCTCCAAATTCGATCCGCTTCAAAATATTCAACTATTAGCCCCATATTCTAAAACGTAATCACTAATGGATGTCGGGTTCTACAAAGCAAACCTTTAGCTCGAGTAATAAAGTGTTCATCTCCACACTTTTTCAGAACTACAAAAATTCCTGAAAAAATAAATCAGGACAACATTGTTTAAAGATGAGAAACAATCATCACAAGTATTGCTTAAAATTTCGTTTAACCGTCCCCAGTAAATTACACATATAACATACTAGAAAGAAGCGCAGTGTATTTATTCAATTGTACAAAGCAATATGAAAGTGAGTGCATCTTTTTAATAATAAACCAGTTGGTGCATGGTTTCAAAAAAAGACAGTGCGCTAACCAGACGACACGGAAGGTAGAAAGACGAACACCTGCGTAACTTGCAACTGTTTATTTGCTTACAGTCGGGTGAACATGTAGACCAAAGAGTGTAAGGGCAAAGTGAAAGAGCCCACGTGCAATTATAAAAGAAAAAAAACAAAGAAAATGGCATCATAAAAACGTGTCTCAGGAACATAAAAAGAGAACATGGCTCAGAACTTATAATAAAACACTTTCTTCTTTGCATATCACAACCGAGGGAGTACTTATACAATCGTTTCCGGATTTTTCTTCTGTGATAATCCACGACAAATTCGCGGGCTGTGGTGACTTCTCCCTTGCTCAGGATGTTTGTTTCCCTCAGCTTCGCTTCACATGTTTTCTTGATTTTTTCCCCGTATGTATACAATGATGTGATACCAGCGTACCTTGTCCATTCCTAATCGCATGATTATGATCTGCAAGGCGATCAGTAATACATCGGCCCTCTAGGTCGTTCCATAGGTTTACTTCATTTCATAGTTCATAGAATACTTCATGCCTGTCTCTTAGAAGAAAGCAACATCAATTGATTTGGTATCGTTTTGCTGCATTTACATTATGTCTTACACAATGTCGATAGCTTTTTATACTTATTTTGAACTCGTCCTTGATAAGTTTGCATGTTAATACTAAATGAATAGAAGAAATATTAAAATTCGTGGATTTGGCCAATGATGGTATCATCTGTTTTTAACCTTGTAATTTTATCCTTTTTTATTGCGGCATGCTTTTAATTCGACCGAAGAGTTAAATGTATCACATTCTTTTAAAATAATATGAAGTTGCCCAGCAATATAGTTTTGAAATCGATTTGTGTTCTTTGAAGTCATAGACTATTGTAGGCAAAAGGTTTTGCATCATAATATATCGGTGTAAATATTATTTTACTTGCATATTTCTGAATCAAAAAGTAAATGTGCTGAATGCAAGTGTGCATTGTTGTAGCTTAACAAATTTGCAATTTTCAGCAAAAAGTGAAGAATACACTAGGGTTAAAATTAATTCGACATCTCACATCTCCATTGCAGCGGCGCTTATGAGATAAGGTGCTAAGCACACATCTCGAGGAAGCATTTTAGCTCACAGAAAGCTCGACGGGCTCAAACGAAACTAGCCGTTGAGATATCTCAAATCCACCCCGCGAAACGCAAGTACCGCTAGCATACGCGCTACCCTGTGTACGTGTTCACTAAAACCGAGGCTCTATATCGAGCAATACAAAGCAACAGGGTTCTCTGAAAAAAAAAAAAAAGGAATTTGTTTTTGGAAAAATACGCCAATGGAGGCGCAAAGGCCGCACGCGTGGCATTGTCAGGTTCGGGATCGAACTAAGCGCTATGTGGCTACTGGAAAGTATGAGTCCAGCCAGTAGCAGTTGTAGCTGAATAAAGGAATTTTATCTTCTTAAATACTACGATACACACGGCCCGATACGTTAATTAAAGCGACTGCGAATGACATATGGGCACAATTTGAGTTGTACGCGATGACTACAAGCTTTAAATGCCATGCCCCAGACCAACACAACTAGCTTTAATATGAAGTTCTGTGCCTCCGATGCATGTGATAATATAGTGGTCAGCCTTCAAGCTTTATACGAAGATACGACTATCGCTAGGGGCACCTCGATAGCCGCTTCATCGGGAGCCTTCACGGAGTTTTGAGCGGGACCCATCGACGCTCCTTGCACGCCATTCAACCGCCCCAAACTGGCGGGACTAGCGGCTTCTAGCTAGTGTGCGTAGTGCTGGTGTGTAATTCGCGATACTGCAATTTTTGATGTCTCGGTGATAACAAGAAATGGTGCTAACATGTTCTATTGTTTACTCAGCTATGTTCAAATAGAGGAAACAGCCAGCCCGCGGTTGGCCAGTGCGGCTTTATCTCCGCAGATTGGTTTATGCTGGTTTCGTGCTTTGCATGCTATCTGATTCACTGCCCCTCGACGTGTAAACATGACGAAAGCTAAGCGGACGTAGAGCTCGTATCATCCTGTATACAGCGGTAACCGCCCAGTAAGTTTCTTAACGAAATTGCTGGCGCGCTGTTTCCTACTTACCGGCACCGAGGAGCGCACTCTATGGCACTGAACAGGCCGAATATAAACCAGCGCGGTATTGATGTTCAACTGAGCAGGAGTTTTATTACGATCGCCATACGTTGACTGCCCACATAAGTTTTTAATATCGTGTTTGCTTGTGATCATGTATTACTGCTATATTATTAACGCGAAAGCGTTACTTTACTGTATTCAAGATTTCTGTCCACAGACCTTATCCGCAGAGTCCGCAGGCCGCGTCCACAAATTCATGTCCGCAGCAGTTGCGAGTAATTCAGAAGTGGTAGAGGTTAATGAGTGGTGTCAATCGATAGAGCCTGACATAATGTTGCTACAGAAAGAATAAATAGGCAAATAAGTTAATTAGGTAATTAAAACAGGCGAAAAATAGAAAAGTTGTCCACAGCAATTGAGTAATTGAGTAGTGCTATAGGTTAATGAGTGGTGTTATTTGATATAGGCTGACGTAATGTTGTATCCGAAATAATACTTCGGTCAATAAACTAATTAGGTAAATAACTGGAGGCAAACACGCAAAATCTTGTCCGCAGCAGTTGTGAGTAATTGAGAAGTTGTAGAGGTTAACGTGTGGTGGCAATGAATAGAAGATGACGTTATGTGTGCGAAAAAATAATTGGGTCAATAAATATTTAGGTAACTAATCAGAGGCAAAAAATGAAAATGTTAAGGCGAAAATGATTTCATTAGCGAATGGATTGGCGCCACATTTGAATTGTCAAATTTTAAAATAGGTAATAATTCAGTTAATTAAGGTGACGCCAAGGATGTGATGTCACGCAACTGGAAGTAGCGCCGAAACACGGAATAGAAAGGGATTGGCACGCAATTTTCAAAATCGTTTTCGCAGCAGTTGTAATAGAGATGTCGTAGAGGTTAACGAGTGGTGTCAATTGATAAAGGGTGATGTATTGTGCGCGAAAAATAATTAGGCGAATTGGTTATTTAGATAAAAAAATGTAAAAGTAAAGGCGAAAAGGGTCTCATTAGCGACTGGCTTAGCGCCACCTTTGAATGTATCAAATACTACAATAGGTAATTAAATCAGTCAATTAGGGTGACGTCAAAATGTGACGTCACGCAACTTGAAGTCGAGGCAAAGAGAGCATAGAAAGAGATTGGCGCTCAAATTGACAGTATCAGAAACTAAAGTAGTTAACTAATGCAGTCAATTAGGGTGACACCAAGAAGGTAACGTCACGCAGCCGGAAGTATAGAGCCGAAAAAAGGCATAGAAAGAGATTGGCGAGCAATTTGAAAGTACCGAGGACTAAAATGGGTAAACAAGAAGAGAATTAGTGTGACGTCAAGCATGTGACGTCACGCAACCGGAAGTAGAGCCAAAAAAAGCATAGGAAGGGATTGGTGCACAATTTGAAACTGCCAAATATTAAAATGATTAAATAAGAAGTGAAGTAATGTGACATAAAGGATGTGACGTCACGCAACCGAAAGTAGAGCCGAAAAAGGGCGTAGAAATGGATTGGCGAGCAATTTGAAAGTACCGAAGACTAAAATGAGTAAACAAGAATTGAATTAGTTTGACGTCCAGGATGGAATGTCACGCAACCGGAAATATAGAGCCAAAAAAAGGGCACAGGAAGGGATTGGCGCGCAATTTGAAAGTACCAAAGACTAAAATTATTAAACAAGAAGTGAAGTATTGTGACGAAGAGGATGTGACGTCACGAAACTGGAAGTAGAGCCATAGAGGGCCATAGGAAGGGATTGCCACCGAGTTTTAAAGTACCAAATATAAAAATGGGTAAACAAAAAGTGAATTAAGCAACTAGAAGCAGCCAGGAGCAATCAATAGCAGCATCCGTGCTTTCGCGTTACTCAAATGCAGATTCTGCAGGGCTCTTTAATTTTTGCACATTTTTTCATTAGTTTTTATTTTTGTTATCACCATACCGGATTTTTTTCTGTTGCGTAAGTGATAAATATCGCTACTCTGTGGATAATCCTTGTTTACCTTGTTCCTGTTCGTTGGCATCGAACCAACCAAAGTGAAAATTTCAGTGGTTAAGCTTTTTAATGCGCTTTTCCAATTGCTGCCTCCTAGCTCAGGTGGAAGTACACAACTGACATTTTGCTTCCACGATTTTGAAATAACATTAAAGTTTTTCTCATGAAGTAATGAAGTTTAGAAAATAGCGAAAGTGCAGAGTTAGTACCAGCATGTTTATTTTTGTTCGTAAATATATAAAGTGTAAAGATGAAGATCTACGTGCGAATATCAATAATAAACTACCGTGCGTTGTCGCCAGTGACAACGCTATCGGTGTGTGCTCTGGGCCTGCTCGCACACGGATTGTTCCTGACGTGTTTTTAGATCGCATCCGAGTACCTCTAATAAAGCCCGATGAGACATTTGGTGTAGTCGCGGGCTAAAAACGTCGGTCCTGGAGCTCCGTAGCCGCACTCGTCTTACACCTGCCATGCCAGACGACGTCCAACATCAAGGCATGCAGGTGGTTCCAATTATCACCTTCGCCAGCGGGACCCGGCTACCTTCAGCGGGACCGATGAGCATGATGTAGAAGTTGGGCTCACTTCTTACGAATGGATGAGCCTCTGAATAAATGGGACGACAAAAATGAATTGAGCAACTTTTTATTTTATCTCACCGGCGTGGAAACCTTGTGGTACCTTAACCATGAAAGGGACATCCGTACGCGGGCTTCATTCAAAACAACGCTCGCCGAAGTCTTTGGTCGCCCCGCTGGCAGTAACTTGCGCGCCGAGCAGCACTTCCGTGAACGGATGCAACAGGTCGGCTAAAGCTTTATAAGCTATATCAAAAAGTCATCGACCTCTGGAAACGTGTGGACGGCAACTTTTCTGAGGCTACAAAGATCAAGCACGTCTTGAAGGGTATTTATGAAGATGCCTTCCAGATGTTGTCAGCGCGCGACTTGCGTAACGTGAATGAAGTCTTCGCGCTCTGCCAGAGCTTCTGGAAGCTGCACAAGCAGATATTGTTGACATGTCAGCCCAAAACACAGGCTGTTGCCGGACTGAAGCCTGCAGCCGACAACCCAATGTTTCTGCAGTAAATTAAATCATTTATTCGTGAAGGGTTGGCGCGTCAGCTTTCCCGTACCAGCCAGACGCATCTGAGTATACCGCTGCTTCTGAAACAGCCCGACACTCAGAGGAGTGCCGCCAAATTGCCAGATCTCTCACAACTGAAACCCAGTCCCACCAAAAATCCAACCACGACACCCATCAGAGGACATCGCAATTCTCTTCGGGCCTTGTATGGCTCTGGATTTCATCAGGTACTCGCGGACGATCTTAAAAAAAATTATGTCCAAGTATCGTGGCCCCTATCGTGTCATGAAGCGCATCTCTCCTGCCATTTACGTTGAGGAACCCCTGACGCCCTCACCTGATCTCCGTCGATGCCTCTTCGAAACTGTCCACGTCCAGCGCCTTAAACAATATTACAACCCTGCCATTTTGCCTACGCTGTAAGTCACCAGGGTGGCTCTTCTTCCTCCCGGGGATCCTAGTAAAGATGAAGATGTACGTGCGAAGATGAAGAAGCTTCCGTGCGCTGTCGCCAGTGACATCGCTATTGGTGTATGCTCTGGACCTGCTCCTACGTGGACTGCATCTGACGTGCTTCCAGTTTGCGTTCCAGTACCTCTAATAAACCTTCTGCTACAAAGAAATAATTCCCCTATGATCACGTAAGTTAGCTAAGATGTATTAATGCGAATAGCGCTGTCAGTTCTTTCACGATACCTATAGATTCGCCTGACAGCACGCCACAGTAGTTTAGTCGCATCCGCGTGGATAGCGGTTGTGTATGACATACTTTCCTAGTGAAGCTTAAGAATCGGCGCTTATGGATTTTTAAGAAGACGACTATGTTAACTGCTATCCACGAGAGGGATGAAGAAGGTCATGTTTCCTATTTACTACACAGCTCATGAGCGTGCACGTGTACTCGTTTTGCACAAAGTATTATTTGCTTTGTCTATAGTATATTTTTTGTCTTTATTGCCTTTTTTTGACAAACAATCTCTAGTTCCTGTGCCAGGGAAAATGAACGATGTGGCACCTATTTATAAAATGATTGTGCCGACACGTTGTTTCCGCAAATCCTGCCCACAGATCCTATGCAAGCCCTGTAAGCAAAGAAAATATTTCGCATTAAAATATAATTTCATCAAACCTACTATGTTTAAAACATTTTCTTGCTATACTACATAAGTCCATCATAAGAAAGTCAAATTCAGAATATATATTATTATTTATTATAGTAACACAAATTGATATAATGTATCTAAGGGCTAAACTGAACACAAGTACATCTTATTATAGAAAAATTATAAGATAGAGAAAACGTTATATTGTCATTGGCCTTTACTAAACACAAATTACAAGAAATAGCGAATTTGTTTCTAGTTTAAACTATCTCAACCTTGCCCACTTGAAAAAAAGCCCAGAGAAAATTATATTTATAATGCTCTCTTCTTTTTAGACTCTGGCCCTAAGAAATCCTATCGACACGAAACGTGCACCTAATTTTTTTATTATTACTTTAAACACTGAAACAGCACAGTGCGACTTCTTTATTATGCTATATTTATGAACTACTGATATAGTTGAGAGAAATTTTAATAAATATCGAATGTGCTTTCTAATCGTATACAAGATTGTCCATCTCATATATGTTTATTTATGTTGATGTTTCTGAACAGTAGCCCTATTTGTAGTGTCGTGGAGTGAGAACGTTCGAGTATAGAGCTATAAATTTTGCCGGAACTAAGCTTTTGTGTTTAAAACAAAACCCTCCAATGAAAAAAGTTTAGGCGCGTGCTGCCGGCTTAAAATTTTCTTTTTTGCATCGTGACCTTTATGGAGCCGTGCTGGAGTTGTTTCCTGAAACAATTGCACTAAAAAACCACTTTATGATTTTTTTTTCAGTGATGTTCACATAGCTGTAATCAATATATCGTGCCGTATTACAAACGCTTAGTTTGCATGCAGATTTTTTCGAACTGAATTTCGTTTTATGCGCAAACAAGACTCCTTTCACATATAATACGTTTTTCTCGAGAGAACTGATTTTTTTCGCATAACTCAGCTTCATTTCTTTGTCTCCGCAAATATGCCGATTAAGTATAAAAACTTGCTTTAAAATAATAAATGGTCATGAAACTTTAATTTGCCGTTAATTTCAGCGCACACCCATTTTAGAGACTTAGATTAAGAGGCTTTGGGGTAGCATTGCTTCGAATGGTTTCGCGATCACTAGGGGGACAATTTTTAATTAGGTCGGTTCATTGATAAGTTGCTTCTCCCTTATTTATGATTATGAGCATTCCTACCTCTAGATGCTGCCTACTAATGAAGAGGTTACACTCTACTAAACAAGTTCAGTAAATGTCAAGTAAAAAGGACCTTTGCTACACCCTTGAATCTTAAGTTCACCTACAAACTGTTTTGCTTCTGGTGGCGACCTTTAACGATGGTCATTTGTTTTGTATTGCAGGCATCACATGAACTTACATGCTGAAGTAAAAGGCGATAACCTTGGTGTGTTCCTATTGATTAAGAAAGAGCCAGGTGAGAGAAGCTACCCAGATGTTTTGATTTATTTTGCTGCAAGTTTGAGTGTAGTGGTATATAGCCGTAACAAGAGCAATTCTATTCTACATTTAGCAACTCGATAGCATTAATAAAACACATTTTCTGGCATACTAATAATTTGCGGGGATACCCAAAAGTGTGACTTATTGGTCTGCTGCTGCATTGTTCAAACACTAATCAAAACAAAAAAGGCTACGCCTCCATTTCGCTGTTTAGCGCTATCCTGGACCGGGCTCAACTCTATGCCTTTTTGAATGTGGAGCGAAAACATGTTAAGCTAATATTCTCATCTCAGTACGGTTATCATAACCCCGACTTTGCTCTAAAGTATTGCCAATCTTTGTAGATTGTAGTATTCGTAACTCAGCTGGAACATTGCCGAGTGCCAACAAATATGAATTACAGTAACCGTATGCGAAAAAGCAGCATTGCCCTTAATAAATAATGTCAACTTGGAATTAGTCTTTTTGTTAACGAATTGCCAAAATTCGTCCTGCGTCTTGCATTCTTGCACTAAATAGCAGGTCTCTTGTCTAGCTGGAATTTGCTCGATCTAGGAAAAGGAAAGCAGTTTCATGCCATTCACTTCATTTGCTGCAGCTACAATGCATTCTAATTAAAACCTTTAAGAGTAACAAACTTGTTTGCTCGAAGGTAGAATGATATAGAATACGTGCAATTGGTTAAATTTTCTGAGATATTTTTCTTTTGTAATGAGTCAGAGTTACCTTTATTTAAAATATTTGAATCATTACTTTATTTTGTTTAAAGTGGTCATGCTAATGGGGACCATTTTCCACACCAGAAGATTTGATCACCAGCGCACTACATAACATGCAGGTAATCCCCAGATAGCAGCATTGTGATAATAAAAATGACGCTGTACTTCGCTTTTTCGTATTATTCATTGAAAAAAAAAACAGCTCTAACAATGCCATGGGTGCTCCAATTATCTTCTGCGGTTTGCTACTTAACTTATCACTACATGCTTAAACTGTGCAATTCGTTTTAGGTGCTATTGTCACTCATACCCTACAGGATTATTATAAGCATACTCTGCAACATTGGGATCCTGTGAAGCATTGCTTTATACTGACGTTTACAAACGAAACAAGCCGTAAGTGCGAAACTCCAAAGCATTTAAGTGCACGATGCAAGCGTAGCCATCAGATATTCCTTTATTACTAATAATAGAACAAACACCTTTTTTTAATGGGTTACTCAGCCTAGTGTTTTCCAAACCGGTGAATACTTGTGCAATAAATTAAAATCATAAAACTTTATCGTTTGTTTGGTCGCGGGTTTTAAACCACACGTTTCTAATAACACTTAGATATAAGCGTATTAGAAGAGCACATATTTTTACGACATCAAGGCAGCATTTAGAGCCCTGGTTTATTTGTAACTAAAGCTTCTGCCCTTTCGGAGTCAGTTTAGTTACCCATCAGGGCGATAAAACGCTTCCCTGCTAAGCCACAGGAGATGCACTTTAACTTTCATTACACTTCAGCCAATTTAACACAATTCCCCCCCCGTGATGGCTAAGTGGCTAAGGTGTTCGACTGCTGATTCCAAGGAGGTTATAAAAAACTGCTGGAGTGAAAGTCGCCTATACTCGCCAATGGGCTGGGGTGAAATCTGCGGCAGCCATTTTTAAGGGGGCAAGATACGGCCGGCTAAGCGATTGGGAGTGCTGTTTGCCGGAGTTGCCGTTGAGTTTCAAATGTTTAAATGATTTTTAATTTCTGATGCAGTACTGTGGGTTATCAGATAAGCCATACAGGATGTATCTGAATCGATGTGAACCCCTTAGATATTAAAAAATATTGACGATATCTCAGTATGGAGGCGTTTTTAGCTCAACTCCGTGCAAAAGTCGGAGCTTTACTTCACTGCCAAACCACTAAGTCAAGGTCTTGCAACGCTGGTATTGCATAGTTGCGCAGATTTTATCAAGTATAATAGCCCTGAAATAACTGCAACCGTTAATTAAACATGGCGAAATAATTACCTGATAATAAACTTTGGACCTTATGCAACATCAAGTAGTCATACATTATTAGATATCTGATCTCGAGTTTAAGTTCGCTGTTCTAATTTTAGGTACTTATTAATTATTGCTTTTTAGCGAATTGTGAATAAAAATGAAATACATGATATAGCTGATAGTTGCATGTCATCGGATAGCTTATGCCGAATGTAACTTCAGTGAACTAACTGCAGGTCATAATAAATTATCGGTAATTACCTAATTGTGATCAAAGATCGAAATGTATTCTATACTTTTATATCATATGTTGTAGCGCAGCATAAATCGAGGACAGTTTTAAGGAAAAAATGTTATCGCGCTATATTCAAGTCCTCAATTCTGGGGGCTAGTAACTATGATTAAAATTCAACAATACGTTACAAATTCAGGTTTACATTGCTGAATTGGTATCGATGAATGGAATCCAAAATCAATCGCTAAAGAACGCAAAAGCCAACCAAAACATAGCTAATGCTCGTTTTATTTCGTTAAGCGCAGTTGAACGGCCAATTTCTTTCCATTTCTTTTGTCGCCAGTGGTCAGCTTCCTCGACCGGGATCGGGCCGATGACATGTGGGTTAATTAGCAGTTGAATGCCTTCGTTAAGGCCTACTGCAGCTGAAGCCAACGCTCCCTCTCAAGCTTAAATATACCTAGTTCCGGCCGAACGTAGAAAGTATTATGCAAAGCGATTCTAATTTCTTCATATTCTTTAATGCACCCAATTGAGAAGTAGAAGCGAAAAGTCAAGTAAATTGTCAAAATGAAACTAATCCAAAGCACGAGAAATAATATTGTATGCAACAAACCTGGAAAACAATTGAATTCAGTACTTGGAAAAAAAAAGCAAGAGGAAAAACAGATTACGATGCTTCACACAAAGAACTCGATACTGCTGTCAATAATACTCCTGATCATCACGCTAATACTGGCAACTTTATTAGGCTCGAAAGCAGCAGGTGGTATTAAGTTCTGTGACCAATCATTTGTTATCTGCTAACAAAGAAGCAAACTTCAAAGGTTCCAAGAATGAAAATTCTGGTGGGTTAGACAGTTACAGAACATTACCAGCATCGTGAGTGCGAACGTCAAACCATTTATATTTTGCAAACATTGAAATTTACTGGATGAACGATAGTGATGATTGAAATAGCAAGTTCATGCAAACCTCGCAAACAGCAAAGTAAATAAATTAATTCATTTCAAGAATTTCGACTCTGCTGAAGTGTAATCAAGGTATGGTCTCTTCGCATTAAATTATTCACGAATACTGCCATCGTTTGGTTGAAGCCACACGCGAAAACCGCCATGCGACATGATCTTTGCATGTATTTTTATTTTTTCTCAAACTATAATCAATGACACTAGTCCCGATTATACCACAATCCTGATGCTGCATACTAAAATTGCATTGGCTCCTAAATAATGTCAGCCTTGAAAGGACTGCCCTCAGTTTGTCGATGGTACTAAACAAACTACAGTGTTTCGTTACGTAATGACTCCTGATGTTATATAGAGTTGCTACACCTTTGGAAAGCTTGTAGACATGTTTGCCTGAGGATCGTTGTCTACAAGAGGCTGATTCAAGTTCAAAAACATTTTTTGCGGGCGGCAGCCTTAGCACTTCTGAAACTAGGTGCTTTGTTTTCAAGTAAATTGCCTGCATGATTTTTAAATTTTGCTTGCAACAGATGCAGCCACTTCTCAGTTCGCGTAGTCACCGATTACATATTTGTTTCCTTTAAAGTAGGCGTCATTTTTACGTGCTATGAATGCGAAATTCCTCATTATTATAACCTAATCTAGCATAACCGATATTAGTCACCAGTGATCCAACCTAATTCCCATTATATTAAGGTGACCATCCTTAATCCAACGTAATCACCCCTAATCAAAGGAAGTCGTCCATAATATAGGCTATTCGAAACTAATCATCCTTAATCCAACGTAAACTGCCATATTCCAGCTTACATCACCCTAATCCATTTAATCCACCCTAATCTAACACTGTCGCTCCTAATAAAATGCAAAACGCTCTGTTCACCCTTTACTCACTAAATAGCTATCAATATAACTTAATGATCTTAATTCGACTTTCGCCCCCTAATCTTCCTTAATCGACGCAAAATCCAACTTTATCCACTTTATCCTACTTAACATGTCATACATGTGCACGAAGTATGATGCTACTGCCTCATAAGCACCATACAACGTGCTTTCTTATTTTTCGGATACAGTGGCAGCGTTTCGAACATGCAATCTGTATACGTTTCCCATAATAATCACGCAAAGATTCATCAGTCACCTACAGTTCAATACACTGAAGAAAATATGCTCTGTCTGTATACTGATTATCGGCGGCTGTAGCCTAGACAGAAAAAGTAGAAAGGTAGGCTTGAAAATCAATATGCAGAAGACTAAGGTAATGTTCAACAGCCTCGGGAAGGAACAGCAGTTTACATTAGGTAGCGAAATACTGGAAGTAGTAGGCGAATATGTCTACTTAGAACAGGTAGTAACCGCATATCCGCGGACTATGAAAAGTAAATAACAAGAAGAATATGATTGGGATGGAGCGCATTTGCCAAGCACTCGCAGATTATGACTAGCAGCTTACCGGTATCGCTCAAGAGGAAAGTATACAACAGTTGCATCTTGCCTGTACTCACCTATGGGGCTGAAACGTGGAGGCTAACCAAGAGAGCTCTACTTAAGTTGAGGACAACCCAGAGGGCTATGAAACGAAAAATGGTAGGGGTAACATTAAGAGATAGAAAGGGTGCAGAGTGGGTCAGAGAAATAATTCAAGTTACCGACATTCTAATGGAAATTAAGAAGAAATGGACATGGGCAGGACATGTAGTGCGAAGAGAAGATAACCGATGGTCGCTGAGGGTAACAAACTGGATTCCAAGGGAGGGAAAACGTAGCAGGGGGCGCCAGAAAGTTAGGTGGGCGGATGAGATTAAGAAGTTCGCAGGGGTCAAGTGGATGCAGCTAGCACAGAACCATTTTAAGTGAAAAAATATGGGAGAGGCCTTCGCCCTGCAGCGGGTATAATCAGAATGATGATGATGATGATGATGATGATGATGATGATGATGATGATGATGATGAGCCGCTTCGGGCAAAACAGAGCCCACACAGAGCGTGCGAGCAACCACGTCGTTTCTCGAGTCCAGTAAACAAATTCTGGAGTAAAATTAACCGAACACAAGTGGCCTCCGCGTTTTCTTCGTCAGCCCTCTCGGTGAACAACCTGTTCCCAACGTGTTCGCGCCTCAGGGTCTTTTGGACAGCGAGCATAAAAGAAACAGCTGCTGTATGCCCGCACGTACGTTTCGCAATGGAGGCAGCACGGTCAGTTAGTTAGGATCTATAACGAGCGCAATTTGTGAAATGTCCCTCCTGATGCCGTTTTTACACGGTTCCTACAAACGTAAGCCATGCATGAGTCAACAATGTTCGTCTTGATTATGTAACTTACCACGCACTTGAACGACCTCCACTTATCCGTGCGCACAGCGGGCGCGCTCTGCGGCAGCTGGTGCGCTTTAGTGCCCCCTCAAGATGACGCTTAATTCGACGGGTGCGCCTTCCACTACAGAATATTTTTTATAACCACCTTGTCTGATCCCGAGTACGCAGAATAGTATAAGCGCAGCGGCAGTAGCTTTACAATGAGGGAGAAAAGTAGGCGCCTCTCTGGTGTGCGATGTGAGAGCTCGCTAAAGAATCCCAAATAGTTGAAATTTCCCAAGCCCACTATAGCATCCCTCACGCGTCACTTGCTTTGGTACGTAAAATCCAATTAATCAAACTTAACTAGTTGCGACATATTTTTGACTTGCCCTAAAGTTTCGCGTTCAGTCTTCTGTCTTCTTTAAGTTCAGTTCAGTCGTTCAGTCGTGTCCGACTCTTCGTGACCATATGGACCATGTCACGCCACGCTTTCCGGTCTCTCACTATCTTCCTAACATGACATAACTTCATCTGCAGAGCCACGAGGATGCCATCTAACCATCGCGTTCGCTGCCTACCCCTTTTCCGGCGACCCTATACCTTTCCCAACATCAAATCTTTCTCCAGCGACTCCTCTCCTCATCAGATGACCAGCTGAGCTTTAACTTTAAAACATGACCCTCCAATGAGCAGTCAGGGTTTATGGTCGACAATATTGACTGATTTGATCTTCTGGCAGTCCTAGGAACTCTCAAAAATCTCCGCCAGCACCACAATTCAAACGCGTCAATTCTTCGGCGGTCAGCCTTCTTCACAGTCCAACTCGCGCATCCATACATCACAACTGGAAAGACCATAGCACGAGTTATACGGATCTGGGTTGGCAGACTAATGTCTCTGCTCTTTACTAGGCGGTCAAGGCTAGCCATGGCTCTCTTTCCCAGGAGCAGGCGTCTCCTAATTTCATGGCTATAGTCTCCTTCCGAGGTAATCTTGGCGCCCAAGAAGAAAAAATCTGTACACAGCTTCCACTTCTTGTCCATTGATGCTCCAAGACTTGATAGAGCAAGACGTCACGATCTTTGTCTTTTTAACGTTCAGTTTAAGCCCAAACTTCTCACTCTCTTCTTGTACGCGCATCAGAAGTCCTTTTAGTTCCCCTTCACTTTCTGCCATTAAAGTGGTATCATCCGCATGTCTAAGGTTGTTGATGCGTTTTCCAGCAATCTTCACTCCAGCTGAAGACTCGTCCAGACCGGCCTTCCCCATGATGCACTCTGCATATAGTTTAAATAGCAGGGCGACAGTATGCAGCCTTGTCTCACTCTTTTCTCAATCGGAAACCAATCAGTAAGACCATGCCCAGTTCTGACTGTGGCTTCTTGCCCTTCTTACAGGCTCCTGAGGAGACAGATGAGCTGAATTGGAACTCCCATCTCTTAGCTTGCCGCAATCTGCTCTGATCTACGTAGGCAAGCGCTTTCACATAATCAATAAAGCAGAAGTAGATAGGTTTCTGGAACTCTCTGGCTTTTGCCATAATCGAGCGAAGGTTGGAAATCTGGTCTCTAGTTCCTCTGCCCTTGCGAAACCCAGCTTGCACGTCCGGAAGCTCCCGATCCGCATGCTGCTGCAGCCTACCTTTGAGGATTTTCAACATCACCGTGCTAGCATGCGAAATAAGCGCGATCGTGCGGTAGTTGAAACAATCTTTGGCACAGCCTTTATTTGCAATGGGGATGTAAACTGACTTCCTCCAATCCTGTGGCCACTGCAGGGTTGTCCAAATCTTCTGACATAATGCATGCAGAATGTTAACTGCGACATGGTTGAGGTTTTGAAGCAACTCAGCTGCAATGCCATCATAGCCCAGCCGCTTCATTCGTCCTGGAGCTACTAGGAATCGACCTTTGTTCATCCCCAGTAACATGTGGGACGCCTTCCAACCTGGGGGCTCATCTTTTGGCGCCATATCATTAATGCTATTGTGACTGGCCACAGGGTTTTCTTGGCAGGATATACCGGAGTGGGTTGCCATTACCTTCTTTAGTGAATCACATTTTGCGAGAACTCTCTGCCGTGACCTGTCTATCTTGGGTCGCCCTACACAGCAGAGCTCACGACTTCCTCGAGTTTCGCAGTCCCCTCCGCCACGACAAGGCAGTGATCAATGAATGGGCCAGTTTCGTGTAGATTGCGCTTACCAGCATACCACATATAAAACCGCAGATTTCTTTACAATCAAAACTAAGAGAAATTTCTAAATTACCAGCCCTGTCCCCATGCCCCATGTTGGATCAACAGCGTTTGCACAGATCCCCTGCCTATTAGTTAAGGTGTGGTCTAGAACAAAAAAGTAGGCCTGTTGGCAGCAAAATTATTTTTCTGAGGTAGAGCTCAATACACAGCAGCAGCTTCAAACAAGAGACGAGCTTTATGAAGAGCACTGCGCAATCGCATGCGCAATAAATTAGTTTAGATTGATAGCAAGTGTTAAATGAAATCCAATATAAATTACTTGACTAGAATAAAACGAAATTACCTTCTAAATGCCACAGTCCCTTTGATTCCCCAAATCTTTAAGTTAAGTATAGATTTAAATGTGAAAATAAATCTAAGCTAGGTTTATATCAATTGACAGTGCCAACTTTCACGCAGCCAGTGCCCCATGGCCGCCATATCGTATTAAAAAAGACTGTTTCGTAATTTACCTCTTTTTTCTTGCTTTTAGGCTCCCTGGAGCCAAACTTTGGGACGTTTTTGAAATCTGATTCTTCAGTAAGCATTGGATAGAAAATGAGTTTAGTAATGAAAGAATATGCACTTTCGATTGTTCCGCATTACATTGAATGCAGCAAAAATTAATTTGTGAGCAACATAAAAAATTGTTTCCGGTCTTTCAATACGAACACAATTAATGCTAATTTGTAGAGTTTTTCCTATACAAATTACATCGTGCTGTTACTTTGGCCTGACGAAATACTTCGCATGAATGGAGGATTGCCAGTGGCCAATATCCAGCTTATCTGGACTGGACTTGTGCCGAAGCAGCCGAACAATGAGCTGCCAGTCCCCCTCGCAGAGCATAATCCTGCTGCCCGAAGATGCACATATGAACGACATGGGCGTAACTACGTTAAAGCTAAAACTTTACTTTTATAACAGAAACGTTCGGTGAATTTAACAGTTTTAAGAAAGCATTCATTCAGCAGAGATACAAATTTTATATGAGATATTGTTCATATGTGCTCTAGCTAAGTATAGCTCACCAAGACAGAGATGGGTGCACTGGTTTCAAGCAGTTTATTAATGGAAGTCATCAACAATGAGAGCTTAAAAGCAGAGCTGTGAGATCTCTGTAAAGGAGTCCACAATTCTCCTGTACTCTACGATGCAATGTTGGTGCATAAAAGTGCAGCCTTTCAAAATGGAGCCTATACAGCCAATACAAAATTTCGTCTAATTCTTCGTTCTCTTGAATATATGTGTGCAGATATGTGTGTTATTGAGGTATCCAAACAAAAAAGTATTCACCAAAGAAACTTACAAGAGGTGTTTTAGCTACGGCTTCTTAAAAGGTAGCAGAAGTTAACCTTGTTTACTAGTTTTCACTATCGAGAGAATCTTGTCAACTGCCCATAAACTTGGTTTGGTGCCGCTGCACTGATAGTATTGGCATAAGTACTAGGGACAGCAGCATTATAGTAGCGTTAAAGTAGTCGAAACCGAAGGGATGCTAAGCTCGGAATTACCGGGTGTGTTGTATTTTAGCGAGGAAGGGGTATGCCAGTAGCGTAGGAATGGCTACCTGTGAGATGGTAGGCCGATAATAGATCCCGAGCATGGCTTCTATGCCGAGCAATGGTATTTTAGAGCTAAAAGTTGCGAAATCTGATAGACATTGGCACTGAAACCGCAGTGTGGTCCCCCAGAAGGAGAAGGGTAGGGAGTGTGCATCAATGAGTTATCGAAAATTTGTTCCTATTAAAATAGTTGCTGATGGCGAGGTTAAAGAATGAGTAAAAAGAGGATTGCTGAATAGAGAGGTATCCAAAGATGGGCTACTACGTAAAAAGAAGAGTGATAAATTAGATATACAAGAGTGAATTGTGATCTCTTTCCGGCTCCCGCTTTGAAACGCGCCTTCCTAGTAAAAGCTCACTGGCGCTGGTGACGCGAGCCAGCAATCATCGCCTGTAATCCAGCGATAGTAGGTAGAAGAGGGTGTGTCTAAAACTGCAGAGATTTGTAACATATTTATCCATATATACATTTCAGACCATAAGTTCTTTCCTGTATATAAAGCCAAGTGGAAAACAATGTACCGATGCCGCTGCAACCAATGTCGCATTGTGGGAACCTTATGAGCACTTTTTTTTTCTGGCTTCCAGGAGAGACAACATGCCACCTTCACGTTTGGGCGCAAGAGCTTCTGCGTCAAAGACCTAATTACGGATATCCTTGTGAGCATGAATTCGACGCCATCTGTGAGGATAAACACAAATACAACCTCTACTCGAGAGGATGCGAGACATAGAAGCACACTTGTCCTGTTTTGACATTTTCAGATGACCTTTGTTAAATCTCTGACAATAAAACTAATTTTCTAGGCTGACTTTTGTTCCTCTTATCATATTTTCTTTGCAGCAGCCTAAACTAATATAGATGCTGTCATGTGATGGTGAGAATATCGTAGACGTCAAACATACAGACGGGTGTGACACGAAAATCATATCTTTACTGAGTTGAATGGTGTCTTCAAATGACCTGAGTAACTCGGCGGTAGTCATGGGCGGAAACCCATCTCTATTCGTTCAACTGCGAGTGTCGGCAGATTTCGGCAGCGCTCAAATTAGAAAAGAGTAAATAAACATCCAGATAATCCGGCCAAAGGAAATTGGAGAATGCAAAAAGGCGGAAACCTTCGTGCTTCGCTGAATTACTCGGGAAAAATCTCACCGCATGTCACGATACAATAAACTCTTTATATTAATCACCGCAAACCTAACCTACTGTCTTATAGATAAAAAAAAATGTGCACTATGGGTGTAATTTTGATTTATTTAGGTTTATGCATTTCAAATTAGATGCCTTGGACAACGCATACAAAATTGATTTTTTCATTGTGGTAGTCAATTTAATATCTCAACCAAAGTGATTCAAACAATCAAATTAGCCTGAAAGCTATATTTATCCGAGTGGGTGTTGATTTGCGAAAAAAGCTCCATAATAAAATCCCTTCAATGTGTATTTATTAAGTATGAATGTAATGACCATTTCACAAATTGTAATATCACAGCTTCGCGCCAATCCTTTAACCCTGTCCTTTTCAGCGGTAAAACAAGATAATGAAGCTTGACATAAAAAGTTGGTAAAAAAGCGAAAATGAAAAACAAATTGTCTTAAAACTTGAAAATTGAATTAAAACTGTCTTCTCTTCTCTTCCGTTCCTGCTTTTCACTTTTTCCTGGCAGCTAGAGCTAACCCAATGGGGCTAACCACCATGTGTTACGCATTTCAAAGTGTATGAATGGCATGGGCAGGACGGCCTTGCAAGTTCCTGTCAACGTCCAATAGCTGGGCTAAGTGGTTGGTGGCCTTCAGCCTAGCCAAACAACAAACATAACTGTATGGCTTCTGAATCCATTAAAGACGATCACCCCGACAAACAAAGGTGGACCGAATTTACAGCGAAATTTATTGAAAAACCACCTAAACGCTCTGCTAAGTTCCTTGTAATCCACTACGAAGTTGGTGCAAAAACAGCCCGAACATTTCCCCATTCTTAGTATCCCGGTTTAACAATGCCTCAACACCAAATAATGATGTCTCTAAAAGAGCAAATCAAGACCTGCTTCTAGAGCTATGCCATGAAGAGCAACAATTGAAACTCGCCAACATCCAACCCCCGGGGAAGTTCCTGTGCCCGTGACCACACATAGATCTTTAAAAGCCGTTCATAGAGTAATAACTGATTCTCACTTTCTTCACATCACTGAAGAAATGCTAGATAGACTCTGAGACCGAAATGTCGTGACTGTTCATACAACCAACCTTTGAAAGTGCCGCAAATAAATCTAAGAAAAGCATCTGATATTGACCTTCAATGCCAGCACAATACCAGAGACAATTGAAGTAGGATACATTAAAGTCGAAGTTCTCCCATTGTCACAGGATAGGCGGCATCCATTAATTTGCCCATGTTGCATTTATACACGCGCGGAATTGTTCTGTAAACCCCATAATTTCACTGGACCTCTATATGTGACCATCGGTCGGGCGCGCAAGAGCGCGTACGTGCACGCTGCCTCGGAACAGTATAGCTTTCCCTGTGTTAGCTACAACTCTCTCCATTCTCGAGCAGAAAAGTACGTGCTGCCTGTGTCGTACGTTCCCCACTCAAAGTCACCCTTACTACTTTTTTTTGTATATCCGTATATTCTTTTTCCCCTGGCAATGTGACCCCCAGAAGAACCGAAGTTAGGGGCGTAGGTGACTGTTGTTTTTGTTGTGCGTTGTGTTTTTCAAACCTAAGATGGCGGCCATGCAGGGCTGAAGTGTGGTGTGTCTACGTGCGCCTTCCTCTGTGAGTGAACTACTTTGTGCGCTCTATGTGTGCGTTTTGTTTCGGACCCCGACCCTGAGCACAAGGCATCGTCGACAAGGGTTTAAAAAGGAGCCGCCGAGGCCCCAAAGGCAGTCCGCCCAGTTCGCTCCCGAAGAAGGTAACCCGAGCTGCCGCGTGCTCTCGGGGGTACCCCAGCGCAGCCGCCGGCACCGAATTCTCAGGCCGCGAGCTGCACCGGAAGGACCGTCGTCTGCGAGTGCCGCCCGACTGCGTCGTCTCAGTGATGGACTGCCGCCGCGCTCCCCGGTCAATTGTATGTTCGAAACTGCTGTGAACTTTCCCTTACTGTTGCTTGAATTGTTACTTCCATCCCGGAAAACATGACCCTGTATACGTAATTCGAAGCATTTAATTCGACGTTTTTTTCACTCGTTTCATTGCCTTTTATAATGTTAATTGCTGCCCTCTAAATGTTTGTGTATTCTTCTTTCTGAGCCTATAAACCTCTTCTTATTGTTGTTTCAAGTCAACGCATCTTCGTCTCATTCTCCACGTTTGCTTACCGGCTACGCCGGGCATCGAACGACCAGCCCCCTCTTTTGTCATGTCTCGGTGATGACCTCCGGTGATTACCGAGCGCGTGACAATTAAACTGGCGTCCGCGAACAGGACGTTCGATGCAAATGAAACGTAGCAAACGAAGTGAGAGACGTGTTGGTTCTTGAAGTGTGCCTCCGTAGTCTGTAAGAGTTTGGTGCGTGAGCAGGATTTTTTGTGGCGAGCTTCTATTTGAATTCTTGAAAGTGTTTCCGTAGATAGAAGCATGGAGTTTGAAACGTTGATCGCGATGGGTAGCCAGCTTGGCTTGAATGGCACTCAGCTTAGGAAATGGGTAGAGGATAAGCAGCGTGATTAGCGAGCGTTTGCTAGACAGGCAGCGGAGGAAGCGCGTGCGGCCGCAAAGGAAGCTGACGAACGTCAGATTGAGATGATGGGCTTGAGAATACAGTGCCAGCAACTGGAGAAGGAGACCAGAGAAAAAGAAGGAAGCCGAGAAAAGGGTGAACTAAAGCTAAACGCAAGTAAACTCTTTATCCCATTTGATGAGAAAAAGGATGATCTAGACGCATACATAAGACATTTTGAAAGCCTTACGAAAAGCCAGAAGTGGCCAGAGAGCCAGTGGTTGACGGTTCTGGCTACTTGTTTGACTGGGGAAGCACTCAGCGTTTACGGGCGTTTGCCACCGGGGGATACTGCCGACTACACCACAGTTAAAACGGCCCTTATGAAGAGATTTCATTTCACGGCGGACAGCTTCAGAGACAAATTCAATTCCGGATAACTGGCAGATAGAGAAACCGAAGCTCAGTTCTCAGCACGTCTCAGCCACTATTTTGATCGCTGGATCGAGCTCTCAGGTACGAAAACGGAATTCAAAGACTTGCGAGAGCTGCTGATTAGGGAAAAGTTTCTGCATGGATGTCATTCCCACATGGCGCTGTACCTGAATGAAAGAAAGGCGAATACTCTGGAAGAGATGCTGGATTTAGCTTACCAGTTTTTAGAGGCTCAGGGAAGTCTAAATCTCGCTAAATCAAAGAAAGACAGCCGAGACGATACCGGCAGGCCCAGGCAGACGATAAAAGAGGAAGTCAAAGGACAGCTTCCCGATGTTATTTTTGCAACCGCACTGGGCATTAGGCTTCACAATGCCGGACTCACGCCACTAACAACTACAGCCCCACCTGCTTCAAGTGCGGGCGAAAGGGTCACAAGGAGGACGCGTGCCGTGCAGGGCCAAAAGATAGGAAACAGGCGTCATGTGTTTACTCGCCCGCCCAGGAAGTAAATCGGGAAAGCATTCGCGATTGCTATGTGGAGCTCAGAAACGGGGAGAGAATCCCTGTGGTGAATGCAGTTATGATGACGCGACCAAAGTTTCTGGTCGAAGGACTGCCGGTGGTGGCGGGCCCGTATGAAGGTATTTCCGTATTACGGGATACCGAATGCAATACAGCCATCATGTGGAAAGAGCTCGTCCACTACGATCATCTGACTGGAAAAAGCAGGCCTGTTTACTTAGTCGACAGAACAGCGAAAATGCTGCCCGAGACGCGGGTTTAGGTTGACACCCCGTATTTTTCGGGGATCATCACCGCTTTCTGCATGGAAAAACCTCTCTACGACTTAATTCAGGGAAATGTAGAAGGAGCAAGGGCACCTGATGACCCGAAGGAGGTGATGGAAGAACCAGTTTGTAGCGAGCCCGCCGACGAGGAAGCTGAAGCAGCAGTTGTAACTCGCGCACAAACCAGGAAGCAACCAAGGGAATTCCAAGCGCTCAAAACGCCTGATGTCGCGGAGGAGCCGGAAGGAAAGAGTTACCCGGATCAACAAGCAGAGGACAAGTCGCTCGAGTCTTGTTTTTCCCAAAATGGCAAGAAGCTCACGTGCCGGGACGCCGAGCGCAATATAGAATTCAGGCGGGAAGATGGGCGATTACACAGAAGCTACACAGAGAAAACTGGGCAGGTACTGCGTCAGCTGGTTGTCCCAAAATGCCCCGCGAGGCGGTATTGAAAACCGCACATAACGAAATAATGGCCGGGCATTTGGGCGCGCAAAAGACCAAGGACCGGATATTGGAAGAAATTTTCTGGCCGGGCATCACCGCCGACATGAAAAGATTTGTTGCTTCATGTGACATCTGCTAGCGAACAATTCCGAAGGGCACGGTACCCCGTGTGCCGATAGGAAAGACGCCACTAATTGAAATGCCCTTCAAAATAATGGTCATAGACATCGTGGGTCCAATTCAGCCCCCTTCCAAGCACGGCAATCGGTATATCCTGACCCTAATGGATTATGCAACCCGATACCCAGAAGCCGTAGCGCTGCCGAGCGTGGAAACTGAAAGAGTCGCTGAGGCGCTAGTAGAGATATTCTCTCGATTTGGAGTCCCTAACGAAGTTCAAAGCGACCAGGGCACCAATTTCACTTCCGACTTGATGAAGGAGGTGGCCAGGCGTCTCTCCATACGCCAGCTTCACACGACGCCGTACCACCTGATGGCGAACGGGATGATCGAGAAATTTAACGGCACCTTAAAATAATGTTGTACTCACCTATGGGGCTGAAACGTGGAGGCTAACCAAGAGAGTTCTACTTAAGTTGAGGACAACCCAGAGGGCTATGGAACGAAAAATGGTAGGGGTAACATTAAGAGATAGAAAGCGTGCAGAGTGGGTCAGAGAAATAACTCAAGTTAACGACATTCTAGTGGAAATTAAGAAGAAGAAATGGACATGGGCAGGACATGTAGTGCGAAGAGAGGATAACCGATGGTCGCTGAGGGTAACAAACTGGATTCCAAGGGAAGGAAAGCGTAGCAGGGGGCGGCAGAAAGTTAGGTGGGCGGATGAGATTAAGATGTTCGCAGGGGTCAAGTGGATGCAGCTAGCACAGAACCGGGTTAAGTGGAGAGATATGGGAGAGGCCTTCGCCCTGCAGTGGGTATAATCAGGCTGATGATGATGATGATGATGATGATGATGATGATGATGATGATGATGATGATGATGATGATGATGATAAAATAATGTTGAAGAGAATGTGCACCGAAAAGCCTAGAGATTGGGACCGCTACCTAGCGCCGTTGCTCTTCCCATACAGGGAAGTGCCACAAGCAAGTCTCAGTTTTTTACCCTTTGCGTTGCTTTATGGACGACAAGTGTGAGGACCCTTGGCGATTTTGAAGGAGTTGTGGACTAACCGCCAGCTCGCGAGGAGGCGAAGACAACGTATCAAAGTGTTTTCGACCTCCGGAATCGTCTACAAGAAACTTGTAAGCTAGCGCGCGAGGAGCTCGCAAAGTCCGGAGCACGCTACGCGAAAATATACAACCGAAAACCCAAAGAAAGGATGTCCGATCCTGGAGACAAGGTCCTGATTTGGCTGCCTACCGACAACAACAAGCTACTACTTCAGTGGAAGGGGCCCTTCGAGATCAAGAAAAGAAAGGTGAAGCAGACTACGTAATCAAGACAGCAGGAGGGAGAAAGGATTTTCATGCCAACCTGCTTAAAAGATACGAGGAGCGAGAAAGCCAGCCAAGAGAAAGGGTATGCCACGCGATCTGCGGCATCACTGAATCGGATAGCGATGGGGCTATTACTATTCCGGCTTGTCAGAAGACAGAGGGCGAACAAAACGTGAAGATTTCTGATAGCTTGACGGTGGACGAACGACAGCAGCTTCGAGGTGTAATTTCAGAACACGCTCGCATTTTATCCGACGTTCCGGGAAAAACGGACTGGTCTGAATGTCGGTTAGAGCTCACCACAAGCACTCCGGTGCACGTAAGGCAATAATCCCAGGGAAGTAGCATACAGCACAATCAAGAAAGAGAGAGAGAGAGTGCTTGGCATTGGTTTGGGGGATTCAGAAGTTTTCCGCCTACCTGTACGGGGTGCCCTTCCTTGCTCAAACGGACCACCAACCGCTGAGCTACATGCAACGGGCCAAGCAACTAAACAGCAGGGTCCTGCACTGGAGCTTGCTGCTCCAGGAGTATCAGTTCATAATCGAGCATATAAAGGGCAAGGAAAACGTGGGAGTCGATTATCTTAGCAGGTTATAGATTCTTTCGCATGATATTCACTGTATTGATATTGAAATGCTGTATCATATGTGTAGGTTGACTTATGTGCTAATTTTATATAACGGTTATGATTGTCCCGCAAGATTACTTGTGTATAGTATAGGCCCGTGTGCCGCCTTCTGTGTGTCTAGATTATTATACGATAATATTCCGAAAGTGGGGGGCCGTGTCACATAATAGGCAGCATCAATTTATTTGCCCATGTTGCATTTATACACGCGCGGAATTGTTGTTCTGTAAACCCCATATGTTCACGGGACCTGTATATGTGACCATCAGTCGGGCGCGCAAGAGCGCGTACGTGCACGCTGCCTCGGAACAGTATAGCTTTCCCTGTGTTAGCTACAACTCTCTCCATGCTCGAGCAGAAGAGTATGTGCTGCCTGTGACGTACGTTCCCCACTCAAAGGCACCCCTACTACTTCTTTTGTATATCCGTATATTCTTTTTCCACTGGCAATGTGACCGCCAGAAGAACCGAAGTTAGGGGCGTACGTGACTGCTGTTTTGTTATGCGCTATGGTTTTCAAACCTAAGATGGCGGCCATGCAGGGCTGAAGTGTGGTGTGTCTACGTGCGCCTTCCTCTCTGAGTGAACTACTTTGTGCACTCTATCTGTGTGTTTTGTTTTGGATCCCGACCCTGCGCACAAGGCATCGTTGACAAGGGTTTAAAAAGGAGCCGCCGGGGCCCCAAAATCAGTCCGCCCAGTTCGCTACCGAAGAGGGTAACCCGAGCTGCCGCGTGCTCTCGGGGGTACCCCAGCGCCGCCGCCGGCACCGCATTCTCAGGCCGCAAGCTACACCGGAAGGACAGTCGCCTTCGAGTGCCGCCAGTCAGCGTCGTCTCAGTGATGGACTGCTGCCGCGCTCCCCGGTCAATTGTATGTTCGAAACTGCTGTGAACTTTCTCTTACTGTTGCTTGAATTGTTACTTCCATCCCGGAAAAGCATGACCCTGTATACGTAATTCGCAGTAATTCGATTGTTCCTTTATTCGTGTCATTGCCTTTTATAGTGTTAGTTGCTGCCCTCTAAATGTTTGTGTTTTCCTCGTTTTGAGCCTATAAACCTCTTTTTATTGTTGTTTCAAGTCAACGCGTCTTCGTCTCATTCTCCACGTTTGCTTACCGGCAACGCCGTACATCGAACGACCACCCCCCCTCTTTTGTCATGTCTCGGTGATGACCTCCTGGGAGTACCGAGCGCGTAACACGCATATATATACGAAGCGGCGGAAGTACGAGCAGAGGCCGACGAAGCTGCGGAGTTCTTTCACATTAGTTTGCTTGGGAAATTCTGCCACAGCGCGCAGTTTTGCCGGATCGGGAAGAGCGCCACCCTTGGAAACATGTCCGAGAATGGTTAGCTGCCGTGCTTCGAAACGGCACTTCTTTAAATTTAATTGGAGGCCAGCGTCGGTCAGGCATCGCAGAACTGTCTCAAGGCGCTGGAGGTGAGATGGAAAATCTGGGGAAAAGATGACAACGTCCTGCAGGTAACAAAGGCAAGTGTGCCATTTGAGCCCTCTGAGTAGGTTGTTCATCATGCGTTCGAATGTGGCAGGGGCATTACATAGTCTGAATGGCATGACATTAAACTCATAGAGCCCACCTGGTGTGACGAAAGCGGTTTTTGAGTGATCGGCCTCTGCCATCTGTACCTGCCAGTAGCCGGAACGCAGGTCTATTGTAGAAAACAACTCAGCTCCCTGCAGGCAGTTAAGGGCGTCGTCGATACGAGGGAGAAGATAAACGTCCTCCCGCGTAATCTTGTTCAGTCGGCGGTACTCTATAGAAAATCGGATGGAAGCGTCTTTTTTCATGACCAGGACGACCGGAGACATCCAAGGGCTGTGCGATGGCTGGATCACGTTCCGCTGGAGCATGTCAGTCACCTGTTGGTCAATAATGCGGCGCTCGGCGGCTGAAACATGGTACGAACACTGGCGCAAAGGCGCATGGGTGCCGTTATCAATACGGTGAGTAACGGTAGTTGTGCGCCCCAACGAAGGTTGCTGGGAGTCGAATGAAGCACCGAAACGTTGTAGGATAGCGACAAGCTGGGCTCGTTGCAATGGCGTCTGGCCAGCGTCGATGGAGCGGTGGAAAACTTCGAGGGAAGATGGAGTGGCGACAGGAAGAGGCGTTATGGCGCTGATGGGAAGGCCGGCGGTGTTATCGACGAAGGGATAGGTGGGAGTAGAATAGAGCAAAGCAACGCTACCCAGTGACTGGCCACGGAGCAAAGTGGTAGGGCAGGGGCACGGGTTACAAACAAAAATAGCACTTGAGCTGCGAAAAATTTCAGCACAGCATGGGGCAGCAACGCGGATTTTTGATCAACATATCGTAACGAGGGTGTGTAGATAACAGGAGCTTCGGAAAAAGCAGCACAATAAACAGGCACAAGCACTGAGGAGAAAGGCGGAACGTCGGTGTCCTCTGCGACGTGCACGGTAGCGGCAGCAGCAGCGGATGCGTCGAAAGAAGTGTCACTGAGGGGTGATAACTCAAGTTGAGCACGGGCGCAGTCTATTGTGGCGTTATGTTTGGAGAGGAAGTCCCAACCAAGGGTGACGTCTTGTGATGAGCGGGGCAGGACGAGGAATTCTATTGTGTATTGAACGTCGTCGATGACAAGGCGGGTGGTACAAGCGGCTAATGATCAAATGTCCTGAGCGCTAGCGGTGCGAAGAGAAAAGGCAGGAAGCGGCGTCATTACCTTTTTGAGTTTGCGACAGAGGGTGTAATTAAGAACTGATACGGCTGCACCAGTGTCTACAAGTGCTTCGACAGGAACTATCTCAATGAATGCGGCAATAATGTTGCCTGGTACGAAAACGGGTCTTGAGTTAGTCCATGATGGCGCAGTTCTTGCCTCAGGAACTGCGGCCGCTAGTTTTCCGTGTGAACGGCTGATCGGCAGTGGAACATCGGAGAACGGGAACGACGGTCAGGAGAAGGCGAGCGGTGGGATCGGCGATCGTAACTTGAAGAGGACTGCAGAGGAAGCTCAGGGAACACGGGCGAGGGGGACGGAGGAAGTTTGTACGTCGGCTCACGTGTATAGTCGTAGAGACGAGGGCCACGATTGCTGCACAAACGAGCCACATGGCCGGCTACTCCACAGGCGTAGAAAATAGGTCGGTTGTCGTGTGTGCGCCAGGGGTTGGAAGGCGGTGGCTGTGATTGACAGAGGAGAACCAGACGATAAGGGTGTAGGTTGCTGTGTTTGCTGACGTCCCTGAGGCTCGTATAGGAGGGGAGGCCGTCTGTATACAGGGGCGACAGGGGATGGTGGCCGCACCAAAACATCAGCGCACGTGAAAGAAGCCGCCACCAGGGGCTGCTGAGAAGGTGGAGGCAGAACCTCAGCGTCCTGCTCTTGTATGACACGCTGAAGGGTGGGAGTGAGCGGCGGCGCAGGCGCAGGTGATGGCGGGCAGGTAGACAAGGAAAGCTTGTGTGCGACTTCCTCACGAACAAACTTTTGAATGCGCTGAATGAGCGACTGCTGGTCCAGGGCACCGTACTAGGAGAGAGCCAAGCTGGAAAGGATGGCCTGCTGAAGGCCAGCACGTCGTATGGAAAGCCGCCTTTTGCGCAGCTCATCGATGCTTTGGCAGAATCTGATAACATCGGACACAGTTTAGGGATTTTTGGCGACGAGCATCTGGAAGGCGTCATCGTCAATGCCTTGCATAATGTGCCCGATCTTCTCGGCGTCGTTCATGGTAGGGTTTATGCGCTTGCGGGGGTCAGCGACATCTTCTATGGAACTGGTGAAGATTTCGCTGGTTTGGTGTGCCCGACTTTGCAAGCTTTGCTCGGCGCGAAGCTTACGTATAGCGGGACGGCCAAAAACTTCGGTCAGGCTGGTCTTGATAGCCGTCCAGGTAGAGATGTCACTCTCATGGTTGCGAAACCATAGACTGGCAACGTCGATCAAATAAAAAATTACGTTCGTGAGCTTCACGTTTTCGTCCCACTTGTTGTACGCACTTACGCGTTCATGCGACGCCAACCAGTGTTCTACATTCGCGTCATCGGTGCCGCTGAAGATGGCTGGGTCGCGCTGTCGCGCTGCATCGGGACAGATGACAGGCGATGGGGTTGGCGGATGGTTGGCGGTCTCAGGCATCGCGGAAGTGGTAGGCAATGGTCGGCTGCGAAGCTCCAGGTTGAGGGAATTGCTGTCACCTCCACCACTTGTAATAGGAGTCCTTGAACAGGGCGCTACGCCATCAACAGTCAATGGAACGTTTGGTGATCAGTCTTTGCACTTGCGTAAGCACATGCAAGAGCGTCGGAGAGAGAGCTTCGTCGTCGTTTTCTTTCTTGACCGTCACGCGCGTTGAACATGGTTGCCGTTCTCTTCTGCATCAGGCGCTGAACATATCAGAGCCGAATATCTGTTTTACATATGCATCATTCACAAACAGCTCAATTCGTGGGAAGAGAATGTGGGAACAGGTTTGAAAGTTCTCTGGAGATTATACCCCATTTTCGATTCAGAAAGTTGACAACACCCAGAACCCAAACAACACATGTTCAAATCACCATATGAGCTCTCCAATAGCAGAACCTATGTCATCAGGGACGTAATCGTTAACGACGAGGTTTTGTTTGCATTACAATATTGCTGATTTGTTCATTTTATCTGTATGAGGTTTCACAGACAAAGCATATGAATTGCAGGGGATGCCTTTGAATAATTTATCCAGTAAACTCAGTTCCACTCTGAGTACGTATAAGGTGTCAAGAACAGCTGCCTGAGGGATTAAAATAATTATCGCAGGGAGGCAAAAAACACACCGACTGACGAAATCAAGTAGAGCTTTTAATTTGCACCTGAGACGAATAGTAAAGGCCGAGTAACGGGGAACGTTTTGCGTCCTCAATGAACTTGCCTTATTTCCTCATTAATAAACATATTTAGGTTTTGAAAATGGAAATCCTTGTAGTGTGCAAACGTAAAAACTTGTAATGTAAATAAACCAAACCTATACCTTCTACATTTTTCTCGCCGCTCGGGGCATCGACACTTAGCACAGGCCCAGTTGAATTCTCGGAAAGTTTCTCGTCTAAAGGCCGTAGCTTCCTGCAATAAAAAAATGATAGAGTAATGCAATAAGTTTTAATTTATGCAGTCTGGGTATTGTTTGTACTGTTGTTGTTGCTTTTTAATTGTTTGTAGAACGATTTTAAAAATAAATTCCCTGTTATTGTTCATGGGAACCCACCGTAATTGGCTATTAGCAATGCCTGCCAAATTTGGCTGTACCCAACTGGAGCTGGTTAATTTTTTTCTTTTTCTAATCGCGCCAACTCATATTTTGCACCAGGAGTAAGCCGGACTCACCTAAAATATTGCGGAATTACTACCTTTTGATTACTAGCTTGCCGTTATTATTTTTGAGGATAGAATCTTCTCTAGTTAAAGGGTAACAGGGGAGAGACACAAGCATTAGAAACCTGTTCAGTTACATTCGCATCCCCAGTTATCTTTTAAAACGTTTAAATGACACTTCCATTTAGAATAATCTGAATGGAAGCAATCTCGGCTACAGCGAGAATTTTTTTATTCGAGACGTTTGCCATGAAGCACAGTGAAAAACGAAGCGGGCAGTGGGAGAAAATTAGAAGATGTGTAAACTGGACACTCTTGAAAATTCGCAGTAGTTCACGATGAATTGATTGTCTAGCATCCACTTGCGGTAGCCACAATCAAGGTCCCGCCGCAGGCCTACTTTCCTTAGATATCACCAAAAACCGGAACGGAACACAAATTTTAGCCCGGAACCGGAACCAAACTAAAGTCTATTTTTTCGCCATCTTAGAAGTGAACCCGAACCGGAACAAATCATACAAACCGTTCCGAACTATTTCGTGCTATGGTTTCTACCTACTTTAGCCGCCAACTTACCTTCTTTACTTTTTTCTTTGAACGCTGATGGTAAGCGCCCTCATCATTTCTTCCTAGAGCGCTACTGCACACCGCAAACATCAGAATTATGTTGAAAAATCGCTCGTTGCAAAACGGTGACAAGAGCAAAGGAGTGTATAGTGCCACCTGCATAGCACCAGTCTCTGGTGTCGGGCTAATGTTTCATCCCGAAGACAGGTGTGACTGCTGCACTAAGCAACGGCGCCGCTCATGGAGAAAGTTGCCCCATTCGACAGCCTTTCTGGGTAATAAAAGAATAACAGATCATTCGTAAGTTGAGTTATATCTTTAGATAAATAAATGTCTAACCATGTAAGACTAAAACCGAAATGACAAATTAGTTAAAACGTGTCATGCAAATAATTTTATTTTCACAGCGTAGCTTGAGGGGGGGGGGGGGGGGTGTCCAGTTGGTGCATAGTTGAAGGTGAAAACCAGCTAAAAGAGGACGCGTTAACAAAGAAGGAGTGCACAAGGGCGATGCTAGAGCAAAACTGCGACCGTGCGCGCTCTGTGCGCTCCTTTCTATGGTTGACAATTTCCTTGTAGTAAAATTCGGTTGTGCTCCAGCGCCGGCCTTGTGCACTCTTTCCTTTTTAACTCGTGTTTTTCTCGGTGGCTTTCACCTTCAATAAATTTTCCTATCGTTCGACGACCTCCCGATAAGTACGGCACGTGAATAGCAGCCGTATGCGATGCAACACTGCAGCAAATGCAATTTGATTGACCGTCCCTTCAGAATGATGAGCCGACGCTAACGGTGAGAAGGCCGCCTTGTGCAGGTCTTTGTTCTTGTTCTTGTCTATATGTTCTTGTTTGTACCTGAACTGAGCACAAATATAATTCCATAAGTCGGTTTACCCTTTTGCCTTTTCTTCCTTTTGTCCCTAGTGATAACTGCTTGTTTTACTTCCCTTGGCAAGTTAAACTATGCCGTTCAAATGTGAAGACTGGTGGAGCAAGGAACTAAGTGGAATTCTTGGCTGGAGTGTTAATTCACAAGCTCTATTTCACGGGGTATGTACAACTACGGTGTCGAAAAAAAGAAGGCGTTTCATTGCTTTATCCATCATAACTGATGAGAATACGTAACACAGTCTAGAAAGGTGGCATTTAAAGCCCGAAGTGTGCTGTTCAGATTAGACGTAACTGATGAGTAACATGTTTGCGCAGTGACGAGGAAGGTCAGGGCAAGACCTAGAAAATCAATAGAGGACAAGGTGAAACGGACCGAAGTAGCCTGTCACTAGACCGTAAACAAACAACAAAAAAAATGGAATTGCAGTAATTGTGCAATCGGCGAAATTCTACGTGAGACCCTCGATAGCCCATTATGTTGAGCAGCGAAGAAAGCTGGTGAGCAAAACGACATTTAGTCACCACAAGAAAGCTGCCTCGTAGGATTTTCGGCAGCGACCAAGTACCGCTACAGGCGGCAGCAGAATCTAGCTAAAAATGAGCTTGAAGCATTTCTTATGGAAAGAAGGCTTCCTACAATTACTCGGAAACAGTGGCAGGTCTCTCAAAATTGAAGAAGTATAGAGCCGGCTCAACGCATTTAGAAATGTGCCCCGACTAAGCATAGACTACATGCAGTGTTTTGATTTTTGGGCGGTAGAGAAGTCCTTCCATTTGATTGGTTTATCTAGAGTCACTCTCAGAATCTTATCAAGCAATAACGCAATCACACCTATGGTGCATTCTTTCACTTTTCATTTCCTTAACCGAGTCCAAGACTTGTGCAGCTAACGCCTTGACAACATATTTCCAGCGTTCCTTAACATGATGGTATTGGACGTTTTACAAGCAATTTATAGTGAGCCAGATGTGTACCAAGTGCGCTGTAGCACCACTTCGAAAATATTACATGTTGCTTTGTCCTCAGGTAAATGCCGGAGGAGGGGTACCTCGGGAGTGAGGGTATTTTATTTCTTGCCGAAAATTTACTCTGGATTAGGTTTTCCTTTTTATGTTGCCTGGTAAGCTCCTAGTGTGATTTTAATAACCAGTGGCTGAGAACGGCAACTATATAATCATTCGCGAACGGATCTGCTGAGGCCCCCAGTGTGAAAAAACTACTAAAAATGTTTTGTTGTTACGACAAAATGTACGTGCGGTTTTTGGCGGCAAACCTGTTGCGACAACAGAACGTTCTGTAGTAACATCATAAATTGTTTTAGTTACAACAGAAAAGTGTTACAGAAATGCAGACAACAGAAATATACTACAGAAAAACTACAAAACTACATAAAAGTACTACAAAACTGCAGAAAAATCTGACGTTTACGACAAAACTACAGAATATCTTGTCATATTTTTGATACGGTTCATTAGTCTTTTTCGACACTGACATTCTGTAGGCACTGTGAGCGAATCGAAGATAAACACCACATTATATGTTAATGCCAGGACACCAACCTAGGTTGACTCTGCCCCTAACCTGCGTAGAAAGGTATGGGAGACAAGTCTATTCAGCAACGACCAGCGATGTCTGGTAAACCAGGGGGAAGCTGCGCTGAAGGTCAATGAAATGCCGGGCTAGGAGGTCCACCCATTATAGCTCTCAAATAGTCTGGAAGTAAAAAAACACTTTTCGGTTCATCGACCTGCCTTACTGCGTTCTGCGCTGATGGAGAATCGCGTAACGCTTGCTTGCTTCTGCTCGTCCAAAACAAAGAGAATTGAGCCAACGTACTTGCTTCACTCTCTTATAATTGTACCTCGAGCTCACGCTGGTACTGTCGTTACTCTGCTGATAGTGACAGTATTCAATTCGAAAAAATTTAATTCAGTGTATTACTGCCGATGATACAAAGCTCATCATGCTGCATGGAAGAAGGACATTTAATTTTATATAAACACGCTGGGTAGGTAGCCTGTAAATTGGGCTGGCTACTGCTTCTGCCCAACCTCGTAAACAAGCGCATGATAGGTGTTGCAATACCAATCACAGTTTTCTGCGGAGCCCGCGCGCCTACATACATAAACACAATACTGAAACCTACCGGTTCTATAGACCTCGCGAAAACAGGAGAAAACTGATCGATTCCGAGCGTAGTGAGGCCGGCCGCCTAGTCTTCGCAGTCGTTATTTCTAGTTTAGCTCGTAGCTTTAGCACTACGATATCATTCTCTACCGCTAAAAATGACCACGGGAGCTCTACGTCGGTCACATTGATATTTGCATCAACTTGTAGCACTGGTCTTCACTCCTGTTACCGCGCCCTAATAGTCCAAAGTTGAGTTCAAGAGCATTGAAAATACATTTAGCCTGATAAACCTGTCTCTTAAAAAATAATTATCACAGCCGGCAATGGTCTCCACATGTTATGCGCGTACATAACAGTGTGGGGACGCATTCAACCTGCTTGCAGGCTTCAACACAGCCGCGCTCCAAAAATGCAATAATCTTCACATTGGAAACTGTTAGGGCAGTATAGCAAATTTATCTGAGCCCCATCGCCGAAAACACAGCACGTTTCTACTGAAGCTTATTCGTTATCTCGCGCTACAGGGGATAACAGCTCCGTATATAACATGCATTGTAACTGTGTACTAGGCACGGAAAAGCAGCCGGCACGTCACGACAGATGCTTTCAAGGTACGAACTGCACAGGTCGACGATGCGACGCGGTGCATTGGAACACGTGCAATTTTCCACTACAAAGATGTCACAGCTGTCATAAATATGCTTGTCGTAGTCAAAATGGTCGTTGTTAAAATCAATACTTCATGATGCTAATTAACAAAGTTTAGAGCGCGTAATTGATCTATTACATACTCGAAATAATTAAAAATGCGAAATTGGAAAAGGGGGGCATCAGAGGTGTCAAAATGTTGAGAATAAAAGGCGACTGATTGCTAAGGGTAAGTACAGTGTTTTGTAACGCTTTTGCTGCAGCATACATGAAATGTGTGATTGTGAATCATGGCCGCCAGATTAAAAAATAAAAACATATTTTAATAATTGAGACAGAGCAAACAATCCTGTTGAACCACCCTGCAGCCGCACGATATTCTGTGATTAACTGAGTCAGTAAATCCGAGCGTGACGAAACATTTCAGTCACCGCGAGGCTGCTGTCTAACCCCTGCTAAACTGAAAAATGGCTTTAGCGTTTTATTACCAAGAACATTGAAGAGTTTATTTGGTGTCGCAGACATTCAGAAACGATTCTAGCGACTGACGCCCACATTGGTGCGCAGTATTATTGCTACGCGTGGTTCATTTGGAAGTCATGCGTTTTGGATTAAGCGTTTATTGCACAAACGTCATGGGCTGTCTGTGCTTTCAGTTCTGAAGGTCTTTGCGCCGCTAAGGGTCAGCGATAAGTTGTTAGTTTATCGCACCGAAAAAAATGAAGCGAACAATGTCAGCATTTAGCGGATGCTCAAATTTCTTTGAGAAAAGGCACAAAACAGATATTAGAGAGCACCGCCTCTAGCGGCATCTCATACTATACGATTACTCATGTGTTCGAGACGTTCGACTTGGCCACCTGCAAGCTGGGCATCACTGGTGCAGGTTGAGGCAGGAAATGTCAGATGTTTAGTATTCGCTTTACGTGAACATTTTATCATAATTTGATTGCGCTGAAGAGAACAATAACACCTAAGTCAATTTATTTATTTATTTACAATATACTGTAGGCCCTTTGGTGGGCACTAGCATGAGTGGCAACAATAAAAATAATTTATACAAAGCTAGAACACAAAAATCACGGCAGCCAGGGGAGAAAACTCGAACATTTTGTGCAATAATCAAATGAAATACGTCAGTGAAATCAGCAGCATAACGGAAATTTTCTGTTTGATATTTCAAACGAACAAAAATATTTATGGTTGGTTGGTTTCTTGGTTTGTGGAGTTTAACGTCCCAAAGCAACTTAGGCTATGAGAGACGCCGCAGTGGAGGACTCCGGAAATTTCGACCACCTGGGGTTCTTTAACGTGCACTGACATCGCACAGCACACGGGCGCCTTGCTTTTCGCCTCCAGCGAAAAGCTGCCGCTGAGGCCGCAGCAAGACAATAACAGGTTACTAAAGGTATTCAAGACTCATTTAGGTCAACCGAGTCGATGGTATCTTTTAGGTGAGGTGGCAGTCGGCTCCAGTCTTCTATAGTCTTCTATAGTCTTCTATATTTAAAAGCGTTTACTCTAAAATTGTATGAAGTTATTTGATGTTCGTGACGATTTGTTGTCAGACGGGTGTTTAAAGGTTTCAGGTAAGGCCAGGAGTTCCTTAACAATTGATTATGTTTCAGCAAGAACAGAAGTTTGAGTCTGAATCTTTCTTCGTAATTCGAGTGCTATGATGTTATTTTGCTTCATTAGTTCGGTCGGTGAGTCCATTGCAGAATACTTGGGAAAAATAAAACGAACAGCTTTGCGTTGGATAATTTCGAGTGCGTGAATGCTGAGATTTTGTACAGGTCTCAAACAGTGGAGGCATATTCAACCGTGGGTCTTATGATTGACGAGTATAATAAAATATCAAAATGTATTGTAAGTTTCACAAACGTAATAAAAAAAGGAGTTGGTGTGGCGCGAATACGCTCCCTGTGCACTGTTGTCCTTAGATTTTTATTACACAGATGACACAAAAGCGATTTCACTTCATTCAAGATTCTTGCTATTAAGCATAATGAAAAAGAGGGTGAAGTGGGATATAGGTAAAAGGATTGGGGACTGTTCTCGCTTGAAATTCGCAAATGTTCCCTTAATAGCGATTATTTCATGTCCATTGCGATAGTCGAAATCAATATCCCGCCACAGGCGTACTTCACTTAGGTAGCGTTGTCTCAGAGAAGCAAGAGCTGCGCAAGTCGACAAAAATTGTTTTAAACGACAGAGTTCCGATAAGGCAGCACAATTCAAGCTGTTGTGGTCCCTTCTAACCGTTTGCCACGACATCGATAACGCAGAGTAGAGGACATAGCCTCTACTGCCCATATCCGGAGCTCAGAAATCTCCTCCTCCCGAGATAAGTTACAAGGGATAGGAAATGCACACGGATGATATCGAGCTCGTTTTCGCTGGCGTAAAGCTTGTTTCTCAGAAACGTGGGACGTAAACGGATGTGCGGCAAGAGGGGAAAGTGGAGGGATGTCTTATGTTTCAAGGTGTGCCTTTGTATCCACATGAATATTATACAGATCAAGAATGGCCCCTCATCAAGTGTATAAGCACAGGAGAGGAGTATTCTATGCAGACCTGATGAGTGGAGTGTTTAAATTGGAGCGTGGGGGCCAGTGGAGAACAAGTAATTGCATTGTGAGCCTGATGAAGTTGCCAGGAGAGGGTGTGCACGTAGCCGTGTTTTATTCGGCGCGACAGTTATGATGAAGATTAAAGTGACTGTAGATTACAGTAGCTGTCCGCAGTGCTATGAGTAATGCATCGGAGTATATTATCTCCCATGAAGTTAGGTACGTGGCTGATATCGTCGGCGAGGCAGTGAAGCGATTTTCTGTGAGCTGACAGTATGACACACGAAGAGTGTGAAAAATGAAGCTGAGGCGACGTTTTGCGTCCTCTGTTTGTCTAATGCTTGTCGATGAGTTCAGTGACTCTATTAGGCTGAGCACACTCGGAGCGGCTTTGTCTGTAGGACATGGGAGATAAATTTTGCCACGGTAGTTCCACTGTTGGCAGGTGAGGCGATGAAATTGTGCATGGTGCACCAGCCACGACTAAAGGAGGGAGCGCACAAGATGACGTGCGTTATCAGGTCGCGCTTCGCCAGACACATAGTCATGCGGCGAATCAAACCGCCAATTCACAGGTTGCGCTGGTTGCATTACCACGGGTATAAAGAAGACCTAAAACACGGGCGCTTCAATTGTAGGTCTTTGATAATTGTGTACCATAACAGTAAAAGGGAACCTTCCGTAAGGCAGATGTATATCCGACACGATAGAGTCAGGCCTAAAGGTAGGAGTCGTGCTGCTAAGGCATTCGGCGCGTGCTAAAGCGCTGACAGTTGTGCAGATGCATCTGGATGACAAGACCGTAAGGTGATGTCACTGGCATACGCTAGAGTGTTTACAGACGGCATGTGTTCCAGACTTCCGACAAGAGAAGTTAATGCCACTCTAAATAATGTGGGGACGCGGACGGGCTTTGGTGCACTCCGCGATTGGAGGTAAAGTTGCCAAAAGGCTTCTTTTGCACACATACACTGAGGATCTATTTGCTAAAAAGGACTGAATTGAGATAACAAACCGATTCTGGAGACCCGGATCCTGAAGGGTGTCAATAAAGTCATAGTGAAGGGCATTGTTATTTACCGGTGTAATGTCCATAGCGATACTAGTACGAACAAGATGACTGTGGGGAGAATGCTTTAATACATCAGCAGCCAGCGGCCACTTTTCAATGGAAGTGAAAAGCAAGGCGCCTGTTTGCTGGGCGATGTCAGTGCACGTTAGCAAACCCCAGGTGGGCCAAATTTCCGAGTCCTCCTCTACAGCATCCCTCAAGCCTCAGTCGCTTTGGGATACCGAACCCCATAAACCAAACCGAATTAGTCGTTAAATGTTTGCGAGCTTCGCTGCAGTTTCTTAACGATGCGCCTAATAGCATACTTTATATAAAACCCCCGACGGTTTTACAAAAATAACTAAGAGCAATTACAGAGTTACCAACCCTAGCCCCACGCTGACTGCACAGTGTTTGCGCTGTTCGCCTGCCCATCGCAAAGCCAGTGGTCACAAGGAAACATTAGGCCAGTTGGCAGTAACATCATTTTTCTGAGGTACAACGCATTGCGCAGCAGCTGCTTCCAACAAGGGATGTGCTTTATGAACAGCACCGCGTTCTCGCATGTTCAATAAAGCAGTTTAGATTGATGATATGTGTCAACGCTAGTATGTTTTACTAACATAAAAAAAGGTAATAATGGTTATTGTTACAGTCCATTGGTTTCGAAAAAAAATCAAGTTAAGCATATATTTAAACGGGATACAAATGAAGGTTCGTTATTAACTTACAGCGCAAAATTTCGCACCACCTGTGCCCCATGACAACATACGGTATTAAACACGACTGTTTAGTGCTTTCCCTTTCTTTGTTCTTAATTTCAAAATTTGTAAAGCCTAATTTTAAGCAATAATATGAAAAATCCGAGTCTTCATCCAGCATATGATAAAAAATGGGCCTTGGTAATTGCTGAGTGTGCACTTTGGATTGTAGCTGAATACATTGAACGCAACAGAAATTACATTGCGGCGTAAATCTGAAACTGCAGTGTTTTTATTCTAATCTCGCTCATGCTAATTTGTATACATCCCTCTAGAAATTGAATCGTGCTGTAACTTCCGCTTAATGACGCACTTCGCTTGAGCGATGAGTTATCAAAGCTTAGGCGGGCTGCATGTTAACTGAAAGAGCCGAAAGAACGTAGTACCAGACCCCCTCGCAGAGCAGATTGCAGCACCCATATGTATATATGAACGACATGGGCGTAAGTAAGTAGAAGTCAAACTTGTACATGTATGTCACAAGTGGTATGTGAATTCTACTACAAGTTTTCTTAATGCGTTCATTTTTGCATTTATAGCACTTGTGTGCAAGGTATGATTCATATTTCCTCTTACTGAGGACGTCTTAAGAAGAAGATGATTGCTCTTGTTTATTTCGACAAGCTTCTAAATATCTGCGAACAACGACGGTTCACAAGCAGACACGTGATATCATGGTTAAAGACATTATGATGATGTTCCTATTCCCTGCGGTGTAATATGGGGTTATAAACGTACAGTGTTTCAAACTGCTCCATATACTGTGAATAATAAATTTTAAGTCATCGCTCTCTAGAGTATAAATGCGAATACCCAGTTATTCAGGTATCAAAAAAACCAAACGTTTTCAATGAAGAAACATATTACTGGTGTTTTATCTTCGGCTTCCGGTTAGGCAATGAAAGTTAAGCTTAATTATTAGCTCCGAATTTCCAGAAAAAAAAAACTGTTAATTGCCTATTCACTAGGTTTCTAGCCGCTGTAGTAATAGTATTATATTTACGATAACGGTAGTAATAGTTGTAGTCGAAATGTAGTCGTGACCAGAGGGATGCTGAGCTCGGAATTTCTGGGAGTGTGGTATTTCTGCGCGGAAGGGGTATTCTGATAGCGTAGGAGAAGCTACGCGTTAGGTAGTAGGCCGGAAATAAATTCCAGTCTTGGATACCATGAAGAGAAACGGTATTTGGAGCGCTCAGATTTGGTAAACTCAATGCACATTGGCATTGGAACTACACGGTGGTCACCCATAAGGAGAAGGGTAGCGAGAGTGCATCAATGAGGTAACGAAAGTGCTCAAGTGCTCTGTGAGTCTTATGGTCTGATGATGGTACGCTGTCTTCCTCCGGAGACATGCCCATTGTAGTTAAAGATTGCTTGTGTGAGCAGCGCTACAAATGCTATTCCCCAGTCAGTGATGAATCCTTCGGTGGCGCGATGAGGCAGGAACAATGCGTTCGAGGAAACACTGGGCCACTTCTGCATTGCCATCAAGGAGTCCTTTTGATTCGCCGTAGCTGGTAAGGTAGTCGAGAGCCACGACGGTCCACTTGATACCAATAGATGAATTTGGAAAAGGGTGCGGAGATCAATCCCATTGTACGGAATGGCCTTAGTCGAGGCTGGAATTTAGTTCAGTGGACCAGCTGGCCTGATCACGGGTGTCCTGCGTCGCTGACTCTCCTGTCACGTTTAATATAATGTCTAGCGTCACCGGCTAGCAGCGGCCAATAATGCTTTTCTCTAATTCACTGCAACATGCATGTAAATCCAAGGTGCCTTCCTGTAGGTTAGTGGTAGAGGGCCTGCCAAATTTCCTTCGGGAAATCTTTGGGCCGAATAGATATTTTGTCTTGTTCGATGCGAACTTCTTCAACTTCCTCACGGGGCGTCGTTATGTAAGGCGAATGATAAACACTAATCATTCAATAGAGTAGGAGATGTAGAGGTCTTGCCTTCCAGGTGGTTAAATAGATGCCGAGTTCAGCGCCGGGTGCTGGTGCTGTCCCAAGAATGCATCATCGTCGTCGTGGTTGTCTTCAGGAGGCGAACTGACGTGAACTCATGATAAGCAGTCTTCGTGAGAACGCTTGCGGCCACACGTGTACACCACAGAGATATCAAATGTCAATCGAGTAAGGCCAGCGTAGTGATATTTGCATTAGCTAGCCAACAAAGAGGATGGTGGTTCCTGAACCTTGAATGGCCGTCCGTACCATTTTCGGCTAAATTTCGACGTGGCCTAGAGGATTTCAAGACATTCTTTCTCAGTCGGCCATGGTTGGCTTCGGATTTCATATGCTTGGTTTCCTTGGTTTCTAGGGTTTGCATAAGCTTGGTGGGCATGAGTTGCACATGTTTGTGATCCTTAACTAAAATTAAAAATGTTTAATCAGATAACGGCTAACATAAGCTAAATTTTCTGCTATCCAGCTCTTCTGTGAACAGGGAGTGCGCATAGATACGCGCTGCTTGCTTCAGTGTTAATTCCAGTCTCATCCTTTTCATCACACTCCTCGAAAACAGGTGATGAATGTAAGCAGTATTCAAGTTTTTTGAAGTCTTCAGCTTGCAGCGCTTCCTATTTAAATTGCATGTCTGCCTTGGCAAGCTAGGTTAAAAGTTGGGCTATGTGCAAAACGCTTCTCAGAAACAATCAGCGAAAAGCGCCTGGTTCAAAGAATCTGCGCACAGCTGCACAAAGCTGCGCACATGAGACTGTCGAAACTGCATTCACAGCTGGTTTCTGCAGATCCGGCTGAATCCCATTCTTTACTTACGACGTCACACACGAGCAATAGTTCCTTGCAAGTGAAATAGAAGTTCTCTGCTTTCAACGTTAGCCCCGACGACTTGCTTGCATCGAGAACTGCCGCAGCCCTTTTAGGTGGTCTTCAAATTTAGAGGAGAAGACAGTGACGTTGCCTAAGTACACCAGACAAATATGTCACTCCAAGCCAGCCTGCACAGTACCCATTATGAGCTGGAACGCTGCTGCTTCCAAGAAGAGATCGAATGGTATTACCGGAAGTCGAAGAGCCCATTTGGTGTGATTACCCTGCCTTTTTGCGGTATCTTTCGTCGACATCTATTTTTCAGTAGCCGCTGTTCGGGTGTAACGATGCAAAATATTTAGTGTTGAAGAGCCTCTCTAGTGCGTGGATGATGCGTGAAAGGAGTAAACAATTTTTAGTGAAAGCTACTCAACTTTAGGTTTTCTAGCCATCGGCTTGACACAGTAGCCTCGGGGCAGGAGCTGCCAACTTGGGTCTCTCGTTTCACATGCGATGGTTATGTCAGAATCAGCCTGCTAGGACCCTGGCATTCACGTTACCCTTATCGGCCTCTAAGGCACGTTCATACGGCTTGGTTAAAGCGGGGATTATACGTGGGCTGGTAGCTTACGCTATTGCGTTATACCCTTAAAGGGGAAGTTTAAGCATTCATTATACTTATATGCAATAAACTCCTTTACCACCACCACCTGAAACGCCGGTTAAATTTCATGCATTTAACGGAACGCTGCTTGTGTTCAATGCAACGCTCGGTCGCTCGCAGCCAAAGCTTTCGCTCAAGACTCGGTTCAGCAGTGTTGAACACGTGTAATTGTTCCTTTGTTATGTTGTTCAAGCTGTTGTAATCGATGCAGAATTGAAGAATTACAGTCTTTTTTTCCAAGAACAAGTTGGTCCGCCCATGGACTCGTCGATAGCTGGATGACGCCGTTGCGAAGCATTTCCTTCACTTCGCAGACAATTTCGCCCATATAATGGAATCTACCACTCAGCGACGCAAAAAATAGTAAGTTGTTCACCAGCGTACTGTTCGTTCCCCTAGACTACCGACTTCCAATGCTCTGCATGTGAAAGGATGAAGCTTTACTACATATTTTAGCCTCTAATTAGTGCCTACCACCAGTGGCCCGACACTGTAGACCGTTCATGTTTTCCGCTTCGCGATTGGATTGCGCCGAGACCGGCTTCTTTTAGGGAGGAGACGTCTGCCACACTGCTGGCACTCTTCCAGCGCCGCCACCATATGGCCGAACATTTCATCTTGCTGAGTGGTTGAGCATCTTGTCGATTTTGAAAAGCTCTAGGGCTCCGGGAGTTTCCACTATTTAAACGGATATGAGCTTATTCCTGTTTTTGGCTACAATATGCACTTCGTAATGGGACTCCTATTTCCTAGCTTTGATAGGGCTACTAGGCCGGGGTGACTTTAATAAAATGTAGACTTGCACGCGTTTTGCTTTCCAGTTGAAGCCACCATCCGGCGAAGAAATATGTCTGTTAGTAGCTTCCCCGACAAAACTTCAGTGCAAGTCAGGCGCTTCTTCTGTGAGACTACAAAATGTGCCCCCAAAAACGTCACCACTTTGAGTATGCAGACATGCTTCCGCACATGGCGCCAATTAATCGCAGCTTTACTTAAGCTATATTCAGTTAATACGAAAGGGAGAGTAGAGACTGGTGTAGGAATATTCAGTTATTGGAAAACTTGAAAAAAAAAAAACGAATGATTTTGATTTCTCACACCAGTTCTTGTTCTGTACAAAATGGGCATCAGTGTGTTTTGTAGGGTAGATACAGTACGTAAATTCAGTCTAAGGAGCCCTGCATAAAGAAATATGCTAGAAGAGGGAATAACACAGGAGGTGCATGAGAAAGCAGGCATGGAAATGGAAGATCAAAACAATGAGAATAAGGGCTTCCCGGTTGATTTGCAGGACATGTGAGCCTTCAGAAACGGCCCTATAAAAAGGAGACAATCAACATAAGGTATTTTGTACCAATTATCTCTAAATACGCAAGCAATAAGAAACATATCATCCGTTTCGTTCCGCTCGAGGAGCCAAATGACCAGCAAAAGCATGACGAGGCAACTAAGCATTTTACTTCTTACGAGATACCCAAGTGAAGCTTTTTTTATGCGGGGTGTCACATGCTAAGGTAAAAAGAGCATTCTGTCGCAGCAAACAAGCCTTTTTGTTTAGCATCGTTTCCACAACGATGAAATATCTTAGAATTCTTTATATTTAGTCATTATATCATGCTTTCATACGCCTACAAAATAATAGATGGACAACTGTAAAAGCTTTCCTTTATCAAAACGTTTGAGCGGCACAGCATTATCAAAAGTGAGTTTTATTCATAGTTGTTACGGCAATCCCACTCGTAGTAAATTTGATATTTTTTAGCACGCGGGCACAATTTGTCGTATTCTTTCTCGCAAGGGTATGTTGGTGAATGCGTTCGAATATATTCCTCCCATATATACAGGTCGCATTCGAGTTTTCCTGAAATAAAGTGTAATAAAAAACTCTTTAAAAGCAATTGGGCAAGGATAAGAAGTGCCGGCCATCTAACATAACAAAGTTGTTCTAGTGTCTGTCGTCGATTCGAATAAATTCCGATATGACTCTGACCGCTCCTGTAGTTAATGATGGGAATGTTTTCACAAACAATTCACACATGCACCAAAACGTATTCTTGAGAGTGCAATGAGAAAAGATTCCGTTTTGTCGGATTCTGTTATTTTCATGACAACATTGCGCTGTAGCATTTACCCTGTGCAGTGAATCAGAAACCGGTTTATTTGAGTTGCAAATATAAATTATTTTTTCTGAAACTAAAACTTAGCTTTAGAGAGTAGAATGCGTTGTTTCCTGAGGCGGTTTAAAATACCGATTTCAATGCAACACGTTATGGGTAGTATACATGAGGATAATCAGAATTACTGCTGCTTGTGCTAGCGCCGTCAACAAAAAAAAATGTTTTAGTGACATGTCTTAATCCTTTGAACCATACTTCTACGCTGCCTTCAGCCAAATTATCCAAGCACGTAAAAACGGCAGGATCATGTGTGTTTTACCAAGTTTGTTCTCATCGAATAGATGTATATGAAGCTTATGTAGATGTTCGACCAGGCCGCTACGGTAAAAAAAAAGCTGTAGAGGATATGGTACAAGTAACCAGATGATAACGACTAGCCTCGTGGTAAGAGCAAGACAGGAGTTGTAAAGCCGGCTTTTGAACAACTAGATGTAAATCCGCTGTTGACTGGACGTCTTAGACTGTAGAGTGCATATAAATAGTAGATACGCAGCTAGCATCACTGATTTAATGTGGCTACACCAGATTGTCCTTTTGAGAAGCGAGACCACTGTAAAATACGAGGTACCGCTGGTGTTTAAATAAAGAGTAACAGCGAACTGCCTTCAACAACGCTTTTTTCACCTCTACTTCTATATCTTCATTCAAATTGATTTTCGGAGAAAACTGCGCCTTTTCTGTTATTTCCATGCAGCTACAGCTAGCGCAAGACCATGATAACTGGAGGAATATGGCAGCGTCGTTTGGCCTGCGCTGTGAATAATCAGTCTGCTGCTCAATGAAGACTTGTCAAAATTGTGTACGAAATTAGGGGTGTTTACACGGGTTGCTTTCCTCGTTGCAAGCACAAAAACGCTGAAAATTGCCTCACTATTACACGGGGCTTTAGCACTATCACGTAAAACGTAGCCAATATACAGAAGCCCATGCCCAATCGACATCTCCCATCCTACGGCACTCAATATCATTTGATAGCACGTCTGCAATTCGTCTAGTGTGGTGTCATTTGATACCACACTAGACGAGTTAGGGTTCACTAACGCGTGCATATAACAGCAAGTCAAGAGGTACCACTTCGTTCAAATCCGTTGTCTGCTCCTCTAATGTCGCAAGGCGCGCTCTCCTGTCAACGTATGCTTTTTTGCGTATTTCATCTTAGTTTCCTTTTAGCAATGAACAACACAATGGAAACCCCTCCCCTCTTTCGTGGAGCACAGGCGGAAGGAAATATTGGATATTTCGCTATTTATATGTGGGAGCCCTTGCTGCTAAAAAAACGTAACTACAATCACATACGAATCATATGCTTCAGAGTGTATGCCTAAATAATACTCCATGAGCCCATCGATTTCAGCCTACTCGACAATATTTAGACGGACGCCCAAGCCAAGTTCAGTTTTCCGAGGATCACTAAGGGCGCATAGTACAAACATAAAAATAGAGTATGCAAATATTTCTTTCTTTGCTGAAGAAGCAAAGCTCTCAGAGAACATAGTCCCCCTCGTGCATGGAAGAGTGTAGCCGACAACGCGAATAGCAGAGGACGTGGGAATGATATACCATTTTGATGCCAGCGGCGAATGGCTGTAGAGCAGCGGAGCTTTTGAAATAATGAAATAGAATTCAATTTAAAATATGTACTGCCATGAATGAGCTCAAATTTTGATGAATTATAATTTCACGCGTGTGAAGTGAAAGTCACAAATATTAACAAATTCAAGGCAATAATCAGCTCATGCTCAAATGTTACCTGTCATGACCCCTTTAAACAAGGTTTTGGTGTTACTTTATAAAGCTACAAGGTCCCCAAGAAAAATATAAACTGGCCTCATCTTCCACTTTGACGTTTCTTTAGTACAAAATAGTGTCCGTAAAATTGGAGCAATTTTGTTTAATTTGGAAGGTAATTTTTAATTAAGCAGTTTTGCTCCATCCCGCTCATATTGCCGCCTTCGTCAGAAAGGCCGCAATGTGAGCTACCAATATGAACTACCCCCAGCTACCACAACGGTATATTTTGTAGTGTTTGTTAGAAGAAGCCCTAAATGATAAAACTGTTTCTGTAGATACCCCGTGTTTGAGTGAAAAATCAAACTCCTTCGCTCCTCTAAACTCACCGCTTTCAAGGTCTATAAATGAAAAGACGGAGCAATGCTTGTTGCCATCCCAGTGAAGCAGATGATGTGTAATTTCTTTCCCTGGGAAAAAAATATTTCACATACTTATAGCATAAATTGGCTTAGAGATTTATAAAAACAGGCACTAGGTAACAACTGTACATTGCACCATGCTTTCTTGAGCATGGTGTAAGAACAGAAAAGTGTATCAATGTCGCCGCTTGTACTGTGTACGAAACTTGAACCGTATGTCACGCTGTTCCGCTTCCTGCCGACAGGCGGCTACGCAGACATGTGGGCGCTCCCGCTGTTTACGTCGTTGTCGTCTGTTTGCAGTGCACGCGCCGTCTACGGTAAATTTTGTTCGTCACGGTTTTCTAATTCGGTCTGTATTGTTGTCTTTTTACTGAAACTCCACTGCTTTTTGATTGTGGGTGTGTATGGTGCTGTCGCCTGTGCTGCGGAGCTTCGACGATGGGACGAAAGTGCTATGCTACGCGTGGCACCAGAGGCTACAAGTCCGGCAAAGAAAATTTGTCGCTGTTTTCGGCACCAAATGACTATGAATTTTTGAAGGTTTGAAGAAATGTCATACGAATTAAGGAAACTTTGCCCCAACTTTCAGACTTTTTATGTAACAAGAATTTAGTGCCTCATCCCGCGGAAAGATCGTGGGAAGCTATCTACAAGGGCCATCTACTCCTACGTTCTCCGCGGCGAACGTGCCTTGCAAGAGATGCATTGCCAACAGTTTCCTGTCTTCCCTGCACACCTGCAGAAAGACAGAAGAAAAAAAAAAGGTCTGCTGAGAGGCACGGAGGCCCGGGGCCAAAAAAACGCGACAGCCTTCACGAGCCGCTCGATGATCTTCAAGAGGACGCGCCGAATTAAGACCCGTACGTATGCGTAGGAGAGCCCGCAAAGAAAATCCTTCACGGACACCACATCGCGCAGCTTCAGCTGCATGGTCGGAGCGTCGCCGAACACTTACCTTCGAGTTCTTGGCGGAGCTACCATCGACTCTTAATGGACTAGGTGGAGTGCGAAACGTTCCTAAAAACGTGCGTGCGAGGTCTAATTTACGTGTTGTTCGTCTTGTAAGACGTGCGTAGTATCTTTCGCTGCCCAGTGACACCAATTTTAGTTTCTTGCTTTTTGACAATAAAGCTAGTCATCTGTGCCCAATCAATTGCACGAGGTTGATTACGAGTGCAAAATATATGCAGTTGCAGTAAACAATGTGGACCGATTCACAAAATTGATCTACATGCGCTTTTTTATCGTGCATAATACAGTTTCACACATCGCGAAGTAATTCAAATTTAATTTGTTTATTTTCTTGAAAGACGATTTTAGTAGCAACCAGATCCTGTTCAGCACGACCCCCTATCATAAAGAAAGAATTACTATCGTTCACTGCCATCCACACCACTGTTCAGACAAGCTGTCCGTCCTTGATAGGTTTTCTGTTCGACGGATTGATAAATAACGAATGACCGATCAATGCAGGAACCCACTATTTGTCGGCGTGGTGGCAAGCTCGTTGTGGGATCTTCAATATTTCTCAGGCGCAAAAAAACCTGATGGCCACGAGTACTGACAAATACTGAGGATTACAAGAAAATATGCGTCTTGTTTTTTTATTATTTAAAATTTTGGCTAAGCTTTATGCTCAAACTAATTGTTCACATTACGTATCAATGTATACTTCGCCGATATTTAAGTGTTTTCTTGCTATCATCTATTGCTGCCTAATTTACTTCCCGGTTTCCAGCTCCAAAACCGCCCGCCAGGTACTGCGAGGGTTTCTAGGCGACGTGCAGAGCGCTCGTTTGAAACAGCTTTCTATTCTAGACCGTCCTTTGGGTATTTGCTCTGAAGCTAAGAAAAACAAAATAAACTTTCGAACAAGTGCCTAAAATCTGAAGATTGAATTTAACAAAAGAGATTCGCGTTGCTTTCTTGTACCGTTTATGGAAATGGGTATTCTCATTTTAACAGGAAAATTTGGCAATTTGGCAAGAAAATGGTATGACAACACTGAGGCTCCGCGTTTAAGGGTGTGGTGACATTGCTACCGTCTGTGGCTGCTGGTCTTTGCGGTTCGTTGTTCGTGTGTAGCCAGTCTACTCTTTGCTTTACTTCGTGTCTGTCACTTAGTGTCATCTTTGACATCCTGCCAATCGATGGGGTAAGGCAACATGGGTGATGATTGGTTTTGTTTGGTTTACGAGGTTGAACATCCGAAAACTACTCAGGCAATGAGAGGCTGCTAAGAGGAGGAATTCGGATATTTTGAGATCCTGCTGTTCTTTAACGTGCATTGACATCGCACAGCACACGGGCGTCTTGATTTTCAACTAAATATAAAAGCGGCAACCGCTGCCGTGTTTTGATCCTGCATTATTGGGCAACGTAGTCGAGCGCTCAAACCACTGCACCACCGGGAAAGAGATGAATGATGGAGCCTACTGTCTCGAGAGCAGGCCGCGGCCTCTCTTTTGACTTCTTTTGCCTGCCCCACCAACCGTACGACAATGCCTCACTGCATATCCCCAACACATCGCACGTATCTGTGTCTCACTGTCCCTTGCGTTTACGGCATAAATATGCTCCGTGCGTAGTAAAGAAACTGCAGGAAGTTATCTTGCTCAGCCACGCCCTGATTATTATACGCGCATTGCCTTTAAGAACGCATATTTCGGCGAAGGCGACCTTTATGTGCGATCTTCACAGATGTGTAAAGTATCGAGAATTTGACTCGGAAAGTTAATGCATTCTCCACAAGTATGCAAGCCGCAAGCTTGCACAAGATAGTTTATTCAAACGCGGCATGGATGTATACTGAATTTGTTTTTCACTAACCACGCAGCAAGTATGTTGGCAAGTAACTCGTGTAATTTACTCTACTTCTAGGTTGCAATTTATACTTTACCGAACTCCTTTTGGTATATAAGCAGAAGAAAATCTGGACATGTTTTCAGAGGTCATAAAGCAAGTCACACAATATATCAGCAAGCACGCATAATTTGATTTAACATTGTCCCGCTAATTGTAGGCTTGGAATGCCATGCTGTTAATATGGATGTTGTGACATATAACTTGGGCTCAGTGCAGTGGGTCCGAATGCTTTGGAGCGAGGAAAACGATATTCGTCAATAACGGGAGATCAAAGTGATGCAAGCAGCAACAGCATGCAGAGTCCTGGATTATACGGACCTTGCTACCAAAAGGTCAACATAGATCAACGTTCCTAGTCACCTCAACAACGCTAAGAACCTAATAAAGTTATACATTTCTCTCCGCTTGAATATCCCTTATTTCCTAGTATCGGACACTAAGGTACTGGAAGCGTGATAATCTGAACTGGAATTATTTTTAAGCTCCGCAAGAGCTGATGCTGCACGCATCTTGTCCTCAGATATGTTTTACGCACCCGGACAAACATTGCACTTTCTGTTGCTGAAAAAAATAGAAAGACGATTTGCTCGCATCACGCTTCGCATGTTCTCCACTTGCATCTATACAGATGCCCTAATCAGCGCCTAGTAAATTGATAAATCCAATGTGCGACTGTTGTTTGCAGTGTTATCGCACCCAAACCCTATATAGAAAAGCCGGTTTGGATTGCTAAAGTGTGGGCGCAGCCTACAAAAATTTGCCGATTCAGATTGCGAACCTGGAGAGTGCACCCTACGCAAAATGGATAGTTTGGCTAGCTAACACACGCATGCACGCTACACAAAATGAGCTATTCGGAATCTGAAGAGCGACGAGAGCCCTTGAATGGCACGCTAGCAAGCACAAAAGATCTTATCAACGTTGAGAGCTCGCGGTTCTAACTTGCACCTTTCGCCGCGTCGTCTGCTTACTGCTTTTTAAAAGTATAATTTCTATTTTCGAAAACACCGCTGAGCTGTCCTCTTATCTAGGCGTTAGATTTCCACTTACCGAAATTTGGTTTCTTGAAAGTTCTCATATTTACGTAATTGTGGCACGATAATCGGGCAGTGACGGCACCACATGCATTTTATTGTAAAAATTTTTGTGAGTTAAAAAAGATTTAGTTAACAAACATACCGTCTTTCTTATGACGTGACGGCAACCAATTAGACTAGCCGGAGTCACTATTTCCCTTCGCTGTCTTTTTAATCAAGCAGTAAACATGTGCCGCGGTACCTACGGGTAGTGAGTGATTTAAGATCCAAGGATACCCTTGTGCCGCATTCCGACCACACCCTCCCATCTCGAAGGGGTTATCTCACTTGGCGGTTCCCGCCAAATCGGCCATCCAACCTGGTCTTGCGACGATAAAAGCTCGGAGATCAATGAGCATTTGGCCGTATCACCTCATAATTACCACATACCTCGCATAGGGCCGCGGTGTTATACTCACGTCAAAGCTACTGCCAACGGTCAAGCCATCATTAACAACGCCCACACAGGGTCCTCTAAAGGCGAGAATATTTAGTGCTATCGCGTTAAAAGTGCCGCAGAAAGAGTGCACCAGTATGGGTTTTATTTTTAGAGACGCATAGGATTCTGACAATCTTGAGTTAGAAATATATATCATATGAATCCCAGATTCTATTTTCAGGTGACTAGGAGGGAGTGCCTATGAACTGCTCGACGAGAGTTCAAAAACATTCTGTTATCACAATCATGAGGAGAATTTTCGCACCACTATAACGAATACCAGTCTTAATTATTTAAATACTTCAAATAAACAACTCACCCACGAATGAAAATGGGTTTAGGGTATTTAATTACCGTTTGAAACCTAGTAGTAGTATGTGCGGTAAAAGGCATACTTTTACTGCCGTTTTTAGCACGCAAGTATTGTTTGTATGTATTCGTTCCGAAGACCGCACGTTGAAAATTGTGCTTGAGTATTTATTTCCAAGTTCCTCACTGCAATTAGAACGAAATAGATCTTGTATAGTTAGAATTGAACGGCGGCGCAACACGAAAACGGACACAGACAAGAAGGGGACACCACATGCGCACA
>JAJIZL010024414.1:211364-221652 GCA_023969395.1 Amblyomma maculatum
CATGCACAAACTCGCCCCCCAAGCCGTTATTCTGTTGTATAGTTATTTTACCTTTCTTGTCATCAACAATTACCAATGGTCCAGTTTGATCCTGGGAAAGTCTTCCGTGCAGGGGAAGTCTTACCCTGCATTTAAAAAACGTAAGTAGAGTACTCAGTAACCATTTATGGTCGTATTCTTTATTCAAAGTCCTAAACGGCGTGCCTGCATGGTTGCAGCGGTACTGCCGCCAAATATGTTTCCGATTTACTGCTTAGACAAAAAGCCTTACATTATCGCTCCATCATGGATTTCATTAAATTATTCAAAGTTATGAAAGTGAAATACTTTCTTTTTTTAACGCAGACATTTACGATTTGAAGAAAAAACGTTATTAAAAACGTCTTCATATTAAGTTTATATAGATTATCGGCATGACCTAGAGTATATGTTTGTATTTTCCCTCAACAGTATGTGCTATAGGGGGCTGCACTGATGTAGAGCTGTTTGGAATTTGCGTGCCCTCATTGCGGCAAACTGCATGTACGGCCCCTGCCAAAACAGCCTTGGAAATGATCTGAGCTCACATACAAAAAAAAACAAAACAGAAATATTGTCAGCATTTTTCAAGTACCACAAGCAATGAACACTCTTTATTTAATAATATTTACTTATGAGTACATCTACTCTTTATCAAAGCTAAAACACCGTTAAGACGGACAATAACAAGCTGCTTGTAACGTCAAATGGAACCTCAAGTCATTTCCCAAGTCACGTTTTGGGACTGGCTTTTTCTACACGTGCCCCCATAATAAAAACCTCTCCAGATATCGCTCGTTATACAGGTTGCATTTTATTGAAAAAGGTTTAGTGCGTAAGCGCTAAATACGTCTTTAGTGACAAAGGCTCTAGTATGTTAGTATAACTTCACACACGATGGTAGTTGGCAATCAATATGACAAAGACGGCCGAAGATTTTATCACAGATATACTCTTAGCAATTAAAGAAGGGTTCCTGTTTATTTGCTCTTATCAATATAAGGCGCTTATTTTCTTACTCTTGTACACATTATTCATAGGCAGAATATTGTCACTGCCGTGATAATGGTTTTCAATGCACAGCCCAAGACAATATTGTCGGCTTGAGCCTTTAGTTATTGCCAAACGCAGAAAGTTACATACAATAAATGCAAGATATAAAAGACAATAAAAAATATATCTGTGAAGAGTTCAGCGCTGATTTCATGTGTTACGGTTTAAACATTGAAATGCACAAGCAATATCACTCACATCATTGCATAGGCGCTGTTCTGTTGTGATTGTCTCTAGCGCAAGTCCACTTATTGCTAATATATCATGCTTCAACAAAGCGGATTGCTTCGTCATACCTTCACTATTCATGATTCAACTAACCTTCAGGGCGTTTTGTCGACCATGTTCATCTAGCTTATTTTCTCACTGCATCACATAGCGCATTTTGCCTGCCAAATTAAAGCGGAATTAGGCAGCACACTGTGGAGCGAAATACTGCCCACGTTGCATACGGATACATCCCGAAGACATGTAGAGGTAGCCATCAGAATGCTGCAAGGCACGGATTATATTATGGGCACCTACTTTTGTGTCGGTGGTTTTTAACCCTAAATAAGTTGTTCTGAGGTCTAATGTTTCAACGCACTCCATTTAATCTTTCTGAGCCCAGGAGCAGCAGTACCACAGATGAAATTGAACCTATTCGTGTATGGTTGTTATGATTGCTACAACTGAATTGTCCATCCGGGAGACAGCGAATATTCCATCGTAGCCCGGCACAAAATGTATTTTGCACACAAGACTGCAGGTTGACAAATTGAGGTAGGGCACAAGACCCCTTTTAGGCATACGGTTTTCTCGTTGTATTCGGTCCCTTAGTGCGCTAGTTCTTTGATATGCCTGCGTAGCGATGTGCTTATGCATACATGAAAAAAAAAATAGAATATGAAAACTGATGTGTTTATGTGGGATGTTGGAAATGACACCAGAGTTTGCCAAAGTGCTTTTTTATATTTGGCAGATATTTTTATGTTCACGTGTTTGCCTTTTAATATTTCAAGTCTAAAAAATATTCATATTTGCCGTATGATACTATACACGATCAACACATTTATTACCATACGTAGTGATCTGGCATAATAAGACCGTCGAAGCAGCAGACTGAAGTAAAGGAGCGTCATTATGAAACACAATATTTAGGGTGCCCTAATGAGACGGTGACCACATGATAAATTGGTAAATAATGCGCTAGTTCTTAATATAAATATACATCGTTCTCCCACAAAATTCCCCGGTGCCCGCACGTCTGACGAACTACGCATGACTAAACGCAGGGTCTAGTTGCTTTGAATACATGCGCAAAGAGTGAGAGTTGCATGGCAATGTACGTCTCGTTTGAACATTGTTTTATTTTCTTGCGAAGTGCTTGCATAAAGCGACTCTCAGCTCAAAACACCTGACATCAATAACGTAAACACTACGCTATGAAGCAGGCTGGAGATGACGACTTCTGTGCGTCCTTGAATTTCTTAGTAACCAAAGCCTTTTTTATCAGCTACTGTCACCTTATGGTCATGCAGGTTCTTAATGGGTTAGGATAGGTAGACTGGTTGGGATAAGAAACCGGGAGGATTGAATGTTGATTTGAAATACTACATCAATCGCACAACTTATATTTATACTGCTTGGTTACAGTATGCCTTGCTGTGAGGCAGTATTTCGCCTTGTTTTGGAAGATACAAAAATACCGAAATTCCAAGCCAGCAGCCGAGATGCTTGAACAGAGAGAAGAACGTCAGGATGAAGACCGTGACAAGAGGCGTATAGGACCTCAAATGAAGATGAGGAAGCGACGAGAGCCACAGAAGAGAATGTAAAGGCCCGTCGTGTAACTCTTTATAGAATTCAAATGCCACAAGGCTCATCTCTGACTCGAACATTTTAAGCACACTTCGTGAGAATTACGTGTGCACACTTGTGCAGTGTATGCGAGGGACTTTGGCCACGCGTTACCGATCACCGGGCCGTCTTTCTTTGTGTTCGCTTTACGGCGCTCAACTACTTTTCTTAAGGACGCTGGATCAAATCCCGGCCTCTGCAGCCGATTTTCGGTGGAGGCGAAAAGAAAAAGGCGCCCGTGTGCTGTGCGATATCAGCGCATGTTAAAAAACCCCAGGTGGTTGAAATTTCCGGAGTCTGCCACTACGGAGTCTCTCACAGCCTGAGTCGCTTTGGGACGTTAAACCTCAGAAACCAACAAACCTTAGTGTTCATGAAATTAGAACATTATATGTGACAACCAATGTCCCATCGTTGCTAGAAAATAAAGTCTACAATTGGCTCAGAAATGTACCAAAACCCGAGTAATATAACTCTGGCTACCTATATCCTGGCATAGCCGAGTAGAGACACTACATTGTTTTTACCTTTCAAACACACCTCTAAGTTGAAACATGCCATATTTGGGCCGGATGTTCACAGCGTATCTTTTGCATTAAAATCTTTTCTAGACGTTCAAGCTGTTAAACATCAGCTTATTCACTATTTTTATTGCCCAAGAATAATGGAAGCAGTCTTGACTTACACCTATTTTGAATATGTTTCTATGAAGTGGTGAATTCTTCTCAGTGCCGAAGATATCTTCGACATACTGATTCTCGTGTGCACTTTCTTAGAGAACAATTTCCTGTCATTCCCAGCAGTCAGCTTCTCAAGAATTGTTACTCTGGCTATCACGAGTAGGCGCAAGTGTCAATAGTTAACATTAATTATCGAGAGATGACGCGAGCGGGCAGAAGTACGAGCGTCAACTACTGCTTCGTCACAGTAGTCTAGCCAAGGCGTACGCGAGAGTTGACTCGGCCAACATCACCTACACTACTCTAGTGGTGTTGACTCGGCACAGGAGGATGGCTCTCGGCAAGGCGCGGCTAGCGGAAACTGTTCCCGCCAGTACGTCCCGTCCGACCTCGGAGATAACTCCTGCCGATGTGTGAAGAGCATTCGCCCGTAACAATGCTGCTGCGTCAGACGACTTATTGATTAGAGGGTTTTATTGCTAGCTGGTGTTGTTATTAAGGCGAAAGCCTCTAATAGTGTTGTCTGTTAATCATCCTGACTTAGCCACGCCGGGCATGTGAAAATCATATGTTAGTTCACCTTATCAAGCGTCATGCTAGAAGGGTTACCATGGAGACTGCCGCTGCTAGTTAGGGGTTGATAGTGACCGACAACAATATTTAGTGGTAGTTAGTAATAGTGACAGTGATGATGATAATTAAAGAGATGACTGTGACTGTTACGTCATGAACTGGTGACGTTATGACAAGTCCTCCAATCACTCATCACGCCAGCAGTGATGACGCCACCAGACGATTCATACATATGCGAAGCTGATCTGCCGGTCGTCCGATCCAGGCGTCCGTGGGGCGCCTTTCATTTATGGCATTCCCGAACCCGCACAACACAGCTTACTGCAGCAGACTCTGTACAGCAGGCATCAGCGGCGTTTAAAATTGGTTCACAGAAAAGAAAAGTTGCTGTATCTATCACACTTCTCCGCTGACACCTTAACCAAACTGTAAGGAAAAGGTGGAAGGTAGAAGTGAAAGAAGAGAGAAAGAGATGCCGCAGTGGAGGGCTTTCGATCACCGTGCAATAGAAGCTTTCGCCTCATCATAGTTTAGTTGCCCAAAGTGCCCCCTAACATTTTATTGCAGCAATGAATGCTTGTTGTCAGCAGTTGTTGGTTTTTTGTTCCCAACAGCCATGTCGTGTGCTGGAAAGCGCGCGCTATCACGGGTTGAGGTGTTGTGTTTTAAGCGGTTTCGACCGTAGCGGACACTGAGCGGGGAAAATGAAATTTATTCCTATTTTAGAACCCAACACATTTTAGAAGCCAAATCAGTTCTTCCTGGGGTGGATATTGAAATTTATACGGTATTTCAAATTAAAAAAGAAAGAAGCGGAAAAAGTTTTTCTGCCTTATGGACATTGATATTTTTTTCTCAAAAACATGAATATTTTCTCAGAAACAAAGCCGCAGTTTCGCGGTCGACAATGCGCGCCTAATATAAAGTTATCGCGGAATATAAAATTAGAAATTTTTTGTGGCTTCATTTTTCGTTTAATCACCTAGCTACATTAACTGCTAGGTGGCACAAAAGTCATAATGTTTATATTTTATGAGGTATCTTTAAAATAAGGCAAGACTTCTATGTCCAAACAGGAGTGACATAATATGCAAGAGCTGCCTGTCATCTTAATGGTGTAAAACCACCCAAAACTTAAAAAAAGCACACAAAACGACTCAGAAATCTTGAGAAAGCCGCGACGAATGTTTCATATAACAATAGACTGGAATTACAGTACATGAAATATCTTTGTGGTGCTCTGCAAAGTTATTCTATTCAGTTATTTTTACTCCAAGGAGTTCCAATCTGCAAAAGTTCTTAAGAAAACATTGAATGCTTTTGTGCGCGCGAAAAGTGGGAGTAAGATCGTATTGCGCCTGGGTGGAGTTTATGATTCCGTGTACACTCTACGATGCCCACAGAATTGTTCTTCAAACGCTCCTTCAAAACGCTCTATCCTGCTAATGTTTAATCCCCTCTTTTCCCAACTCGAACTAAAGGGATGCACATTTTTCAGTTGTGGTAAATGTAGATGTAAGAACACTTATTCTTTCGAACGGCTGCTTGCTTCGAGAGTGGCTTTCTCAGTGCGCACCGCAATCTAGTGATAGCTTCTCATAAAAAAGATACATTGGATGGTGGGATCATAAAATACCTTACTTTTTAACGTCGTTGCCAGGGGGCCGGCATAACAGTTTTTTCGTGGCCAATGTATCACTTGGAGAGCTATATGTTCTTGGGTACATATGGAAGAATACTGCAGATTTGTGTCTTTGAACGCGACAGCACGAGATGTGTTTCGCAACTTGCTGTTTAGCAGCGCTCTCAATGTTTAACTTCGTTCGCATGCCGTTAAATCATTATCCCAAATCGCTTGGTCCTTTTTGTGCCCATGCTTCTCTAGCGATAAAAGCGCCTTAGCCGTCAGGTTATTCCTTCGGTAAATCAAAGCACCTTCTTTAGTCAGCTTACTCTCTGGACGCCTATCATAGTGTCTGCCATGCCCGTAGATTTAACCTTGGCTGGATGTTCAAATAGTCGGGCGATACTTGTAAAGAGTTCGCTGATCAACATTCGCTTTGTTGCTCTCCCTTGGTGGCCTTCTTTAGGTCATGGGCCGTCGGAGGGTTGGTGTACCGAAATATTTTTGAACTCTGGCGTGTTTAGTGACGCCAAATTTCAGACCAAGTAACAAGTGGCGTTTATAGGTGTAAAAGCTTCTATTAAATTCTACTTTTGACATTGCTGTTCGAACAAGAACCCCAAATTTTCAATCAACGTTTTCTGAGGGTGCGCTATCGGAGGCTGAGAACAAAATAAATGTTGCGTTAGTTTTTGTGGTACATAGTAACCCGACTTCACTTCCAGTGCCATCCTTTATAACTGTATACACGATGACAACGAAGGTGTGAAATCGATCACGTGAATTGCCTTTGCCTTACCAATAATATTTAAACAATTGCATAACTATTGACGCTAAGGTAATTTGAATTTTTTATTGCGTAAGGAGAGCTAGCCTTATCCACACCGGATATAAAACAATTACCAGAGAAATCACTCACCATTTATGTCCATACTTATACCAGTGTTCATATTCGTATGTGGTACCTTTAAGAGATGTTTTATGATTATAAACGCACATGTGCTTTTCACCCTTTGTTAGTCGCTCATAACTTCGGAATACATTCCACGATCTTGATCGCATGTTTAGCGCCTGAAAGAAAATTATTTAAATGCATGCTGTGATCAGTTTTGTTAAATCAGTGAATAATCGTCACACTGCAAACGGTCTGCATTATTGAAAAAAGAGTATCATTTATCTGCACTGGAAAAAAAAATATGAAGTGCCCAACGCATCATACGTTATGCTTGAACACGATGAGCGATAACGAATACCGATGTGAAGCACAAACTTATATTATGTAAATCTGTTCGTCCAGCTCTATGCGACGTCAGGTTGTCTTCTACGTGAACAATATTCTAGCTTAAAATAAAGTTGTCGATATCCTTAGAGGAATTCTTATGGCTGCAATACCAGGAGTTCTTCTCTTCCAAATATTTCTCTCCAGTGGCACTTGGCGACTAATACTTCAAGCGAAATCCGCAAAAGCGCTTTTCGTGCGGCCGCTATGAAATATTTTAACTTACTTTTATGAACGTATTAAATGAAATGATATAAGCTTACAGTGCATGGCAAAAGTTTTCTTAGTCCTGGCGTGCGCTTTTGTCAAGTAGGTAAGGCTGCCATTGAAAGCCGATTATGTGTATTTATGATAACTGCACAAAGGCAAACCTCAATGCTTATGAGGCAGATGTGCTTTCGTCAGAATAATACAATCCTGCAGCGTATGAGAAAAGTTGGTTCAAATTTGTTCTTCATATTTTTCACAACTGTTTTCCTTCTTGTTTTACATATATTCAAACGAAAATATTTCAGTTAGTGTGGGCATATTCGCACGCGTGCATCAACAGATTATGCGCTTTAAACAGAATGGCAACTTGAAAACATATTTGCATAGCTGACCCTTTTCGAAGACGGCAGATGCATCAGCCGTTTAACAAATTCCGGCTTAAAAAAGGAAAAAAACAAACAAATTTAGGTGATGTCGGAAACATATTATTAGAACACGATATGCTTTTTTAAGCGTGATGTAAAATCAATCTGCTGCAGGATACCATTGGTGGCATGTATAACCTCTTCACCTTGTATACCCTATTTATTGGAACAAATACCTAATAATGATAGGTATTCATTCAGGGAACTGATTCTGTTCGATTAACGATAAAAAATGAGTGCAGTTGAATTTTTCATACACCTTGCGGTATGTCGAAAACAGTTAAAATACCTGGTTTATATATTATGGCCATCATACAAGGTTAAGTTGTGTGCGCTTTGAGAAAGGTTGGCTATAAAATATGTCCGTGAAAACATTTGCTCTAGTTTTTGGGCTAAATAGGCTTCTTGATGCAGCCTTTTTCCAAGAAGTAACCCAACCATGTCAAGATTTATTAAAAGAGACAAGCTTAGTATTCGTAAACAAAGTTGTCGTAAGGAAGTAGTCATGGTGACAAAGCCGTTACAATGGTTTGGTTTTATGAATATGTATCACTGAGAGTGCAAACACATCCTTGCATTTTTCACTGGCTGGTTTATGGTTAAGGGGATAACATCCTAAAGGGACTAAGGGTATGCGAGCAGCTATAGTTGAGGGCTTCGGAAATTTTTACCACCTGGACTTATTTAGCATGCACTGACAATGCACGCAGCAAGGGGGCTTTGCATTCTACCTGCATTCTTGGCCACAGAGAAAGAGGAAGTCGCTGGTAGATTTGTGCACTGGGTTTTATCGTGACCAAGAGAAAACTGTGGGAAAACGAAATTTGTATTCTAAAAAGTAATTATGGGAGAGAATGTTTTTCGCAGTATTTTGAAACCTTCCGCACAATGTGACGAGGACCACATGTGGGGTCGAAACGTCTTTCATTGAACAATCGGCATGCTTGAAGCTTTCATATTTTCGGCAATACGAGTTCCCATCATGCAGCATGCAGTGTTCTAGACACAGTACCGCTTTTTTTAGGGATTGAATAATTTTTTCAAGTACATTAAGTCGCTTATTTTTACTTATGAATTGCCCTCTAAAGGGGGTCTATGGGTTTAGACTTTTTCTTGCGTTTTTTTATTGCCAAGTGTGACAATGCTGTGGGCTACGGATCCAGAAACCTCTGACCCCATTCCAGTATGCTCATTAAAGATTCCTAGTCAAGGCACGCGCTGAGAGACAACTTTGAGAATCAGGTAGACCTCGTAGAAACAGGAGGCTATTCTTCTCATCTTTTAGTTTCAAGCTCTGGGGGCTTTTAAAAAAAGGGTTCAGCTCAAACCAGACGGTAGCCATTGAAAAGAAAAGAATAAAAATGAAACGGCGGCATTATCCCCATACTTTCATAGAATTTCACAAAGCGTCATGGGGTGTGTTCACGTGTCAATGTGAAAATTGTTTACTTCCAAGCATGACAAGCTCTATACGCTTTGTCACAATGCGATCCCTTTCAGCATAAGCAATGAAATTGGCACCAAAAAGCACCAAAAGGTAATTGTAGAGTGCACTAGTGATGTTCTGTAGAACATTCCGCTGCCAAGGGAAAAGCACTAAATACGTCAAGCGAAAAAAGTTATCAGTAATCACCTAGAAGAACACAATAACAACGTGAGCCACGCTGTGGCCGTTTTTGTTTGTAATTTTTTGCAGACACTTTATTGAAAATAGAAACAAGAAAACGAAAATCTACCTTACTTCCAGTTAGTACAAACGTTTAACAGAAAAAAAACAAGAGAAACAGAGAAAAAAACGTGTCCCTATTTTTAGCCAGTAAGACGCTTCGGCAGGTAGCAGTGAGAAAATCTTCAGAGAGATTAATAACGCAAGAGAAATTTATAATGATCCCATGAAATGCTTAAGCACTGCACCAGTAACTTTTTTCTGAAATAAAACAGCGGCTAATAAACATGAGTAAGAAATGATCGTAACTCCCTGTGTCACTCTTCCACACAACCAAATGTGTGATAGGCTTTTCTTTTTAATTTATGACTGCATGTGTTTTTCTTCCTGGATATTTTGCTATTGCTATTTTGTAATCTGAAACCCTAATTAAATTTTCAGTTTTAAGTCAGCACCATGTCTGTAAGCCTTTCGTGCTCATGTTATGTAGTAAGACGTATTCGGTTATTTTTCTATAAAAGACGACTTAAAATGTACGCTGTTAGATAACAACACTGTTTTCACAAGCTTTCTTTCTTCAATGTGCTTCTAAAAGCTATTACTTTATTTTATACTATCAGTTAGGCGAGCCGACAGCAGCAACGATACAGTCTGTATAATACGGGGTGTGATATATAAAGGTAACACCGGCTGCGTGGAAGGTACCTGTGAAGTATTCAAATAAGTTCGACGACCTAGATGTAGTAAACGTGCGCGAACATTACACAGTAGACTAGCACATCGCATTTTCCCTCTCTCGAAATGCAGCCCCAGATGCTGGTATCCGACCAACGTGCTCGAGCTTAATATGCCACCCCTATACCAACTGAGCCACAGCAGCGAAGAGCGGTTCTTCGTTACCTAATATAAAAATTAACAAAG
>JAJIZL010024414.1:221662-235997 GCA_023969395.1 Amblyomma maculatum
AGCAGCGAAGAGCGGTTCTTCGTTACCTAATATAAAAATTAACAAAGTAATAAAAACGCAACAGTTTTCGCAAAAATGAAGGTATTTGTAATACAAGTGTCTCAACATGTGTGCTCACTCATGTTAAGCTGCCTGTAATATGGTCATTGCCAATATGCTCCCTAGCTGTCCTATTTTTCCGTTCGGCTGAACCTCACTTTTTAACCTATTTCAGTTCCCCGCTTGTATATTGAGAAAAAAAATCTTTGAACCGTGTTCATTCTACAGCACACACCCCTTAGAGTTACACACAATGAATAATATTGAGTGTTTCGTTTATATATAGAATTCTTGTCTTTTAACTCATAGCTGTGTTTTATCATTTGCGTATAAGGACACCAGAAAAAATATCGCTTACCTCCGTAAGGTCTTTCATAGTAGGGTGTGCGGCGAAAGCCAAACCAGAAAACACCAGTAATATGGCAATAGGAAAGCTGCACATTGTTCGCGATTTGTGATATTAGCTTCGCGAAATCTCAAACTCTGCAAACGGCGAGAAATGCTAAAAGTATAAACCTATTTGTTGAACACGTGCATCGTGTTTATGTTTTCCTTCTGTTTGCAGATCTCCTTGAAACAAGCATTTATTTTTATATGGATTTCATTCTGAGTCGTTGCAATACCTTTATTATCTTTCTAAGGAAGCTTTGTGATTTTTCCCAGAAAATGTTCTGTCTTCTCAACATATCGCAGTCACCATGCATTGTCAAGTAAAATGACATATTGGGCTGAGAGTTGTATGCTTCCCTCTAGCTCGTTTATGACCTAACTGCGACGTTACTACAACATACTAAAACTCAATTTGAACAATTACCAGAAGCCAATTATAAAAACATAGTTGGAGCAGGCTCAGCCCAAAATTATTTTCTACTTTCAGAGGGAGGGAGAGGAAGTAATTTGTATTGAAATGTTTTTTTTTTTTTTTTTGTAGTTAAGAACAAAATGATATTACATTCTGTGCAAATATTTGCTCAGGTGCGTATTCGCATCTATTATGTTCTCTTTCCTTTGCTTGTAATCAGATGATTGCTTTGGCGTGGATTATAATAATGTAAACTAGAACGCTGAGCGTAAAGCATTTCCGCCTTTCTAGATCGAACCGCGTCCGAGGAAACTGGGCACGCAAGCATGTTCTATGGTTTGAATGCTTAGCCCATCCCTGCAAAGCTTTTGATGATGGACGTTTACTGCTGATACGCTGATACATTTACTACGGTCACGCACTTGTAATTGTCAATGGAAGAACGCCTTTGTGTCTAAGCTGAACAAATCATGCCAACACAAATAGTTTCGCTTTGTGCCAAATTCTGGGATGATTGGGTATATTCGGACTCGATTTCACAATCGGTGAACTGAAAAGTGATTTTGTGTTGTGCTGTCCAAAGACTACTGTTAGGCGGGATGCTATTTCTTATAGAATGCTTCAAAGCCGTGGCCCTTAGGACACAGCAGTAGTTTTAAGGGGATTTAATAATGTGTGGGTTAATGAGTTAGTTCCCCAGTCATGGAAGATTACGCGTGTCATTTTGCCGTAAATCTATGTAAATCCCCTTTACTTCTTGATTCGTTCCGCTCCTTAAGCCTAATGAGCTGCTTATGCAAAGCGATAAAGAAGATGTTTGACGCCAGTTTTCTGTGGTGGTGTGAAGAAACGGTAGTTTTTTCTCCTCCATCCACCAAAAGGATAGATCTTGACGGGGACCTTAATGATGACAATAGGCTGATGGGTTATGTGTGAAATTGGGACTCGGCACTTCCGGATGCGAAGTCCGCTTCCCAGCTGATAATGGCAAGACGAAGAAACAAACTAAGCTGTGTCTAATACGTTCTCTCAAATGAACAATGTAGTAACAATAGCCCAAAGGGCTTTCGCTTATTGGTAAAGGGTCCTTAAGTGCTACCTGGACATTCGTTATATAAAGCTGAAAACACATTTCACGGTGGATTTCGAAACTGCGGGCCGCGCGTAGAATAGAAATAAGCAGGTGATGAAGATTTTCGAATATATGTATTAATAGCCTCATTCTGTTCCTATAGCACTGAGAAATATAGGTATGCCCGGTTTCTTTCAAAGATACTTCATAACTGCGAACCACAATCCAAAGGTATAGGTCAAATGGTTATTTGCAGCTAATTTTTCGTGCATGATGTTTATTGCCATCGAAGAAATATTTTTTGAAAATTGCAATTACGTTATTTTAGGTTTAAGGCACTATTGTTAGCTACGTTCTTTTGGCTGAGCAGCATAACAGAGACATCTGTTACCTATTGATCAACGCTTGCTCAGAAAAACCTGTTTGCGCCTATATCCCACCACAGATGTTTGTTCCGCGATCACCCTTTTACCGTGAGTCACTCGTTCGAGAGTATTGTGCTATGATTTTTTTCTATACAACTTACACATCTGGCAAAATAATGTCATTTTGTGGGGACATTTTCTTTTGCACTTTGCCTTCCGTGCTTTAAACAAATTGTTTACATCTGCAAAATTCATTATGCTAAATTACGAATATAAACACTACAGAGGTAGCAAATATAAAAAGAATGTAATATTACCTAGCACGTGTTTCACCACCACGAGACGTGACCCTATCTGGACGACTCCAGCAAGATGTTTTCTTGTCCTAGCCCTACTAAAAAAGCCCCCCTAGAATAACGCTTGTTATATTACAATAATTGTTACATGTTACGCTAAACTCGTACAACTGAAGATGTCAGGATACCGTTGACAAAGCGCACCAGGGCAGGTTGCGGTGGCCGCGAAGAAGCGGCTTGTTGTTTGACGTTGCATGATATCGTGCTAGCAAGCGTTCGACTGCTCAGCTCTAGCAGGATACCTCAGCACAATCCACTAATAATATAACGAGATTTACTGAAGGAGAACTTCATTGCTAGGACTAGGTCAAGAGAACCGCTAGCAGCAGCGCTAGCGTTGTTAGCTAGCGCCAAGTGATCTTCGTTCAATAGCTGTAAATATTTTTCAAGGGGAATGCACTATTTGTCAATATCGTGTGCTTGCTTGAAAAATGTGTAAATCGAGTGAAAAACAGTATTTTAGCATAAAACGTAATGTAAAGCATCACATTGGACAGAGCCTGTTTTTTTATGTTGCTGTCTAGCCAGGTGGCACAAGCCATCGGCTGAATATTGGCATTGTGGTGGCAATGCACTTGCCCTATCTTCGGCAGGGCATCACCAGCACAGTACTCATGTGATCGGCGTTGTGGTGCCTAGGTCTCACCGCAGTGGTGCCATAAGGAGGCGAGACGAAGCGGCAGGAGCAGCCAGGGACGAGAGGCGAAATAAAGCGTTTTATACAACTTTATACATGATGAGATAAGTACAAGTTTAAGGACTAAAAAGGAGCTTTCTGTAAAGACAATTTCCATTGCCTAATTATGGTCGGTTATCCCTATGTCCATAGCTGGGGGGGTTCAGAACAAGTCTCCGTAAGAAATGGCTGCACGTAATGTGTGTTTTTTGTTATAGGTGTAAGAATGACATTTTTGATACATTGTTAACAAAAGTGATGGTGATCAACATAGGAGTTACCGCTCGAAGTTGTTTACGCACTTCTGTACGCTACCGACTGGCAATAATTAAAGTACGTAGCAAAGGAGGCACTTGAATTGGCCCCAGATCTTGACTAATTTTTTCTCTGCCACAAATGTGCGAAGCAGCACAATAAAACCGGTCCTGGTCAGAAAACAAGGCTTCGAACCGAAGAGAGGGGCGCATAGATTTTCGGTGATCTGTTGCATTCCTTACTTTCCTTATATACCAAAATAGCAGAAAATTAAGTATTTGCACAACCGCGACAGCAACAGGAGCTGCGTGTTGGTATTAAACGCGCAAAGTAATTCTAATGAAGACGGCAGGATTACAGCGGCAATCAAAAATGAACGTTGAGCGACTTATGCTATGCGAAGCGGCCCTTAGTTACAACGTTCTGAATGCGCCAAATCAGAACGGCGCGCATGACAACTCGCTTACATTTTATCACCCCACGAAGGATTCCGCGGGAGCTCGCTTACGTCAGCCAGCTTACGCTCGCTGCGAGAGAGCAGAGGAGATCGACCGGAATTTATTGCCGCCTCTCGGCTTCGGGCCTGCTCCGCCGACCAGCGAGGCTGCTGGTTACTTTTGGCAAAGATGGTATATGTGTATAGAATAATTGTTGCTGTTTTGATGTTATTATTTCCATTTGCTTTCCTTCAGTGAAATCACAGCGCATAATTTCTCGCTTGCTCATTCGCGCTGCATTGTTTTTATCGACAAAGATAAATTTCACATAATTAAAACTTCCGCATGAGGTACGCTTGCAATTAGTGTAGAAAAGAAATTTTGTGACATTCAATATAATTTCCATGCCGGATGTGACAGTGTTGAATTCTCCCTTAAGAGTGCCGTATTTCTCGAGGTGAACACAGCAGCATCCGGAGGACAAAGCTCTCCTGTGTCCAACTAAACTATCTCAAATCTGTTTGTCCACCCAGTGAGAAATAATGACGCGCATAAAGCACTGTCGGCACATTTATGCAACAAAAAACACATATCACATTGAACTTGGACGGCTCTTCTGTGATCTTCATAATGACACCTTTCGTTATTCATTTTTTCCGCAAGCAATTAGGGAATGAAACATGTTACCTGAGGATGTTGTTGGCTCTGAATCTCTACAGATCTTTCTATCTAACATGCCGTAATCATTTTTCCACGAACATGATAATCTAACATTTGAGTACTACAATTGTTAAGAAATATTACTTCACTTGCACTTACGTTGCATTGCTATTACACTACACACTTTAACATTACCGCGCATGATGTTTACTCAATTTTCGACATTATTTGATAGTCTTTGTATAACATGTGACGTGTTTCTAATTACCTATCATGATGTACCCCAATCCTGCAACAGCCTCGACAGAGGCTAGCAGTATGTTCAAAATAAATAAATAAATAAATAGACAATCATCGACCGAAGGCGAACTGACGTGTTCGCATGGCATTCTACGCTTGTTTTCTGACAAGCATGGATGTGGCAGGTAGTGCATTTAATCAAAGTTGGGGGCGCGAAAATTTATAATATCGACACCACCTTACCACGTAATAGTGCGGCTGTTCTTTGGAGCGTATATATATAAAGCGACACAACTACTCCCTGTAATGAGTAAGACTATATGACCTCAAACATGTCCAATTTGATATTTCAGTTTTAATCAAACTATAATTGACATTCTGATTATTTCACTTTACCTTACCCGCTCCATTAGTCCTACATCTAAGTTTTCTCTTACTCACTGAATCAATTCAGAGATTTGCTTCCAAAATACGTTCGGGCAAAGGATAATTTTTAACTTTAGGACGGGATGAAAATTGCCTTTATTTTCACTGTGATCAGTGCCTTAAAATTCGTAATGCACATAAGCTGAATTGTTCCGAAACAAATAAAAAATATTGAAACGATAAACGAACACTAGCAACATGAGCTGACAATGAAGTACAATTGGGCAGCTGTTTTGTGAGAGACTATAAAGTCTAAGGGCTTCCCCAAGCTCTCTCTGTCAAATTCGTGATCGAGAAACTTTTACCATTTTTGTAATAATGCAATTGTTCGATAGAGAAAGTATAAAAGCTCCTGTGACATTTAAAGTGAAAATTTAAGGCGCAGACATTTAGCAGGGAAGAGCAGAAATTTTGGACAAAGTATTGCTTTACTCAAAACCAAACAACCGCGCGCCAAAAACCACTCCATCTTCCGCGCTCGCGAAGTGAGAAAAATATCGACACGAAAACAATATTCCTTTTTTGTAGTCGTGTTAGTATGCCTTGTTATTTGCGTGCTAAAATAATCTTTCTCATTTTGTGGCGAAATCTGAATCATGAGCTAAGTACTGATCAGGCTTGCAACAAATTCAAGAAAGCTTTGAGGACAAAGTGGGCCATATCACAACACTTGAATTTGTTATATATAATTGAATGATTTATGTAGACCAACAGCCGGAAATCCTGCACGCCCGGCTCCACGGCGCGAAACCCACGAGCTTGCCTCTTAAAGTTTATGTCCAGCAAGCGACATGGACCACAAGCAGGGATATAGTCATATTACCTGCAAGCTACCACCTCTTACAGCCATACCTGTGAGAAGGTGAACATAGAGGGAGACCAGCTTTTGGCGGGGGCGGGGGGGGAGAATGTGGTCGTCTACCCTATTCATTTGAATGAATCTAATGCGAACGCCTTACAGGCACCGTTAAATGAAAAACACAGCGTAACTAAGAGTGTCATCATAAAACTAATTTCTAACACCCAGGTCACAAAGCAAGCTAAATCACTAAAAGCGAAGCAATTAGAATCGCCTCTTGGAGGCAGCCGGAAAATTGCGAGCATGCCCCTGGTTGATTTAAGTTGCCAAGAGGCATTCCTGACCCCTGATTATTCATTGGCTGCTGTCACGTAGCTTGACCACATGTCAAATCCGAATTTGCAAGATCTGTCAAATTGGGCAACCAGTTAGATCATAAGCAAAACCACCGGAACTCTACTCCCTTGTCAGACAGGCTACATCTAATCCATAAAAGCACATTTGAAAGGAGCGCTTCAAGAGGGATTATATCATTTTCTCTGCTGCCAACTAAAAAACGTGTATTCTGGTCCTAGGTGACGAGCTTATCTTTGGCGTATGCAAGATGGCAGGCGGTTATCACCAGGGAATCGCTTCTCTGTCGTAGCATGTCTGACCACTCTACGAAATAAACTAATATATGGTACATATGTTCCGCATAGTTGGTAATAACTGTAATTGTAATGACTATTAACATATAGCAATCATACAGCATATCAGCATTTTACCAAGTGACGTGTCGAAAACTGACATAATAATTATGCCTGCTCTTTAAGGTGCAATCATAAGTGTCAGCGTCAAATTTGGTCCTCTCAAATAAAAACAGCATATTGGTATAGGCTAAAAGTAGGATACTCGGAATAGATAGACGATGTTGTGGTATGATAGCATTGTGGAAATCAGGCACAAGGAAACAAAGACACAGAAACCGACGTGGGCGAGGTAACGTGACACAAAGAAAGTATTTCGTGTCTCTAAGTTTTAAAGAAGACATAGAGTCAGTTTCCATTAACTATTGACGGAAACAAGGGAAAAAAACTCAAAGAACCGCTTGCTTTGCCCTTAATCTCTTGCATGCCAACTACAGGCGGTCATCGAAAGCAAGAAGTAATGCGAAAACATAATGTTGAAGCTGAAAAGAAAATGATTTTAGGGAATTCTTGCAACTTTAAAAATTGTAACATTGTAAATTTAGAATACGCATACTGTCGATGCATGCAGTCACTATCAGAGATGCCTTTTGGAAAAAAAACAAAGACAGATCTCACACGAATTCAGTTTCCTTCCAATGTACTGTCTAAATTTGCAGCGTAATATTTATGTAATATTGCAAACCAGCGCGAGCACGATGCAAGTCTCCGACAAGTGAAGGACGATTATTTTCGATGAGTGAGGCTTTTTTTCTATAAACAGCTGCTCTAACTGTGCCGATTTTTTATGTTTTCTCTAGCTCAAACGTCGCCTCAATGCTGTTCAGGTTTAAACCAGAGACGCTCAGCATATGTCAATTCATATACTGTGCATTAAGCCCTCGAAACCAAAACATAAAAATGATTCCTATACTTCCTAATTCATAATTTTATAGCAGTTATTTACGCGCTTTAGCAAACTATTGCCGAAAATAACTTAAGAGGTTCTTGCTTGTATGCATGTACTTTTACAAAGCCCATTTTAGCCATCCTCTAGCAAAAGAAAATTCATCATAAGAAGAGGAAGAGTCACGAGCGCGAGGATTTCGTAGCTCCTCTTTCTATTTTAAGATTTTCTCTTCGGCGTGTGAGACCGTCATTGGCATCAACGGCGAAGCACCTCAAAGGCCGAGCGGAAACATAACTAAGCTCTAAGGAACCTTGGGATTTATTCTTATTTAATCACGTTATCAGCGCAGAAGATCTGTTAAGCCTAAATACAGTCTGACTCCAGCGCCGAAGCATTGATGAACTCGGACTGCACACACCTCAGCCACTATGAAACTAATCACCCAAGTGCCATAGAGGCAGTTGTTAATCCTCCACCAAGTCACGTGGTATAACAGCGGAGAGCCTCCGAGCGAGCGCCGCAGCTGCGGATTTCCTTGGTGGGTGACTCGATGTGATGTCACTATCAAACCTGCCCTCTGCTTGATCAACGTCGAACGAACTAGTGAATGGTCCTGACAGTATTATTGCGAAGGGAAAAACTCGCGCTCATAAAATTTTACACACTGTTTATTATACCTTAGCAAGCAATATCTTGTAGCAGTTATTTCGAAAGCTTGTTATCCGCTCTTGAGCTCTAATTGTGATATAAACGCATTCTTCCTCTCTGAAAGGAATTCTTCCCGCGTGCTAGTACTCTCTGTATGTAGAGTCTTCGTCCTGCAACTCGATACACTGCATCAGGCATTTCGAAAGAAGATCAGACTAGCGCTTTTTTTAACTGAAAAGAGCAAATTTGTGGAATAATTGGTTCTGTATGGGGGTAGAACAGCACAAGAGAGTTGAGAGATGGTTTTAAACAAAGAAACACACCCACAGCACTGAATGTAAATTCAATTTTTATGTGGACGTTTAGAGGTTATAGCGAAGGAAAAAGGTCGGTACATCGATAAGAGTGCTGTTCAGTCACCGGGTTTCAGATGATACTTACGTTATTGAATAAAACAAGCGTTTTTGAAATAAAGGGGTGCTGAAAGGCATACTTGATGCTGGGTTGAGGGGACTGTGATGGTTATCTCGAAAACAACAGGTAAAATTATTGGAAGGTGAAGTTTGTGGGCCTAACCACCCACCGACGCCTTGGCACTCAACCCTCTGTCATTCCTTTTTCTTTGCCCGAGCCGCAGTGCACTCGAAGGTGCAATGTGACATGGCGGCACATGCCTGGCTTATGCGCCCACAGGTTGTATTTGATGGATCCTGACGACGAAGCTTTATAAACAAAGAGCAAGCGCCCTAACGAGGGACCTACCGCTGGATCGCTGCTGCAAACCGGATACGCTGCCGGCAGGCACCGTGCTTACAGTGGCTCGTCCCAAGCCGTCATCCCGATCCCGGATCGCATTCTTTCGCATATTATTTCACGTTTGTCCCAATGAAGGAACCAACTATTGCATTTTTTTGCCACAGATTATGCCAATTTTCCCGTAAATTTTACTCGTCGCGTTAAAGAATGGCTCTCTAAGAGAAATGTAGAAGGTGTGGCCCACATCTTGGCTCCCAGTAAGGCGTTTCTTTTGCCCTTGGTTCGCAGCTGAAGTGCCGCTGTTTAAGTTAGCTGCAGTGCAAGCAGCCTGAAGTGCTAACATGAGATAGTCTCAGAGGTCAATTCTGCATTACCATGCTATCCTGAAACGCCGGAGGCAAATGAGGTGGCTTTAGCTCTCTTCAATGTTACCTGAGGTTCCTGGTCACATTTGTCTACTTTCTGCGCCGGTCGTATATTGGCCTTGACAAAGTGGCGAGAGAGGCCGGCAGGCCTCCCCCTCCCTTGAGGCCTAGTTGTAACCATCGTGACCATGGTAAGAACGACCTCACCTATACCTGCTGAGCTGTAATGAGCCTTACTAATGAGCCGATTATGCCTGGAAAATGCACACCGTATTTCGAGTTGACACTGCCCGTGAGGGAGGAGTTGACGGGGGAAAAATGCAGCCCAGAATCTACCTGGCAGTATGCCACCTGCTCCGGACACGGTTCCGCAGCAACTTCCCGGGGGGTGCGCCACCTAGGAGCTACCCAGAAGTATGCCGCCAGTAATGCAACTACAGAAACATCAGCAAAGGCTTCAGTAAAAGCATTCGCTTAGGCAATACCAGATATCGGCCTTTGTGGCCTACACCCAGAAAACGCCCAGGGAGTAAGTAAACAGGCAAGAACCTGATTACCATTATCAGAAGCGGACCCGTTCTCAAGTAACCACGCCTGGGTTGGCAATTAAGTTTTAAAATATTTATTTTCTTCACTTATCAGCCAATTTTCACGTTTAAAGTAATTGTTTAAAACCTCTTAGCATAGCCATATCTCGGGTCCGAATAAACTTGTGGAAGGTGTTTTTACAGTCATTTTAGCCAATATTACCCATTATGGAAGGGATTCTTGACTTGACATGATGGGTTAAAGATGTAAAAGGTATTTTTTTAATGGAAAGGATGTCACCGCTATATATGTCGTTTATAAAACTAAAGTGCCCAATGCAGTCGACACTGCCTTGCTGTGATCATTAGCCCTATGCTTTCCCGCTAATACTGCACCTGTCTTTCCTACACTGTTAACCTGGCGGCTCCGAAGTTTACGTGTGACTGGGAGCACCAAACGATGTTCCCATAAATACACCCTTTCCACATCGGTTAGCTACTTATAGCAAATTCGCATTCGTTCGAACGATATATTCTTTTTTTTCGCACTTGATCTCGTGATCAATGTTTGTCATATATAAGTAGCACGTGTCGTCTATGATGTTTTATAATCATTCAAAGGTAATCTTTTTTCTGCTTGCGCTTTCATGTGATATTGAGCTCGAAGGCTCAACAAACGTTTCATGCATCCGAATTTCTGGAACCCGTTTATTTCAGAAGTTGCACAATAAACACTGTCCAGAGGATAGAGTGCTGAATGAAGTTGCATTAATCCAAGCATCTAGCTCAAACATAGTGCATCACTATAAGAGCTCTTTAAAACCATGTTGACTGAATTGAAAACGTTTGTGTATACGCACCAAAACGAAGAATACTGTTCCAGTTTGAAGACTAACGCTCCTATCACAAAATTATATTCACAAAGTATGAAACTTAGAAAGAAATGTTGCAATGCGGAAAGTCGTTGACGAGTATAATGCAAGTTTAATTTCCAAGAACATTACTGTGGAGGTTTCTTGAAAATACATTGGATGCGCTGTTGTAGCATTTGCCGAAACCTGGATGGCTCAGGGCATCCGCAATGATTAACAGCTGGAAGACATACCGCCAGTCAAGGTTCATAGCCTCGATACGATCTTTTATTGTAGGGGATGGGCTTCTCGCGCTGACAAATAGAAGGGCACCTTCCTATATTGATGATGACTGGCACATTAAAATTTTCAAACTTCTCACCTTCTGCAACAAAAAATATGCTCATTGCATTTATTATCTGCGGTGCGTGCGATCTGCATTGCGTCTGTGTGGAAATAAATTTTTACTTTCATTGCCTCTGTTGATGCAATATGCACCTTCAACAGCATGTGCTGAATCAGAATGGTTGTGTCTTGCTGTCAGTCCAAACATGATATTGAACTCTGATAGATGTATTTACGCAGTCAGCATGCTAACTTGTAATAATACCACAATTTGTATGATGTTTTTTACCAGTCACAGTTCATAAAATTAATAGTCTGAGCCATCAAAATTGCGGTTATACGAGTTCTCTAAACCTTTTTCCACCAAATCTAATTGACAACAGGTAAATGGCCTGCTAACTCCCGATACCGAATTCTGTAGAATTCGACGCCCCGCTTCTACAAGAGGAAGTCATGCGATTTTGAATAAATATTTATTTATATATACTCGAAGTCTCCATTCTACATTTTATGTTTCTTAAAAGGGTGGTAAACGAAAATTTGCGAGTTTTTAGCTCGTTTTACGGTGGACAGAGTTCTTATCTTTTATTTAAGATATGTTATCAGAAAAATATCAACAGGAAAAGGTTTAGACTGCACGTAAAGATTAATTGCATTACAGATGCAGAAAATGCTGCTATTAACTTTCAGATTTGCGTGTCCAGAGGTTTACAGAGGGTCTTTAACGTAAACAAAAACGGCGAAGTGGCTACTTGTTGCGTCATGCTCATACATTTTATGGCCAGTTGCAAACAAAAGCTTAAAACTTTTCAGGCATTACGAACGACGTATATACAGATAGTTGAAGAGTTCTAGCACTGAAGAATGACTGCCGATGAACGTCTCTCTGAATGGTATTTCTTCTGCTAAAAATTGAAAAACTGGCAAGGTGACAAATGGATGTGCTGAATTATTCTGGTTGTTGTGCAGTGATTAGTTAAATTAGTATTTAACTCTGAACCAAATGCGGACACGATTTTGAGATTATTCTTGTCAGGAATCGTTTGATACACAAAGCGTCTACTGCACACTTTTCATCAAAGTGGCGAACAGAAGTTTTGTTCCAATCGTACAAACTGCAAGATTGATACTGACGCTTATAATGACTCTATTCCGGAAGTGTTCATTGCCCATTTTCAAGGTGCGAATTTTGTTCATTCTCACATATTTTATTGTAATGAATAATTTTCTAAAGCCAATGTATTTTATCACTAAAAATTGATTCACGTTGAACAGAGAGAAAACGTAATGAAAATTTTATGCGCACATATTGCTACGAAGAAGTGTACAGGAGAGCCAGCAAAGGAAGAAAGAAGAGGTGATTGAGGGGTGTGACATCTATTGGACATCGCCTGGTGGTGCCTATGCTACTGTCGCTCGCTGTGTAAACCATAATTTTGCACTCCTGAGACGTTTTACCTTAAGTCGAAAGCTTGGTATTTTTGTATATCACAACCACATCAATTTAAAGAACCTTTTTGTCGCGTCTGATGTCTTAGACAAGGTCTTCGTTTGAAAGTAAGCTTTGCACAAAGGATATTATCCCTTGCTTAGTTGCTTAACATACTTTGGCTATGTTGCACACAAAATGAGATCTAGCGGTACGTGGCGTTTTCAGCCTAAAAAAAATATTAACAAGCCATATTAACTTATTCAAGTATTAACTTTCTCCTCGGTCCGGTATAAAACATTTGAGGTCTCAAATATTCTGCATTAAGAGGCGTAGCGCTATTTTTTTTTAAGCCGAAAGACTTTCAATTATCATGAAACGCAGCGTGTCCGTCCGCGCGCTCACAAAAAGTGTCCATCTTTTTAATGAAATCCTCGCGATTCAGCTTGTCGATCATCCTGATGACATAATTATAAAAACATTCTCTCTCCAAGCCTCCAAGTCTCCATCTTTCGGATCCCCTGCCGTGCGCTTTAACCAACTGCGCCACGCCCGGGATCGTGAAACGCGCATCATAATTTTTGTAACGTTGTTTTTGCCTCAGGGTATATAGAAATATGTAGGTATTGAAGGAAATTTATCTATCGTATCATACTAGCCGGATTCCGCAAATGATAAGTACTGCGCCTTCCCCTTCTTCCTGTAAACCAATTATTGAACACCGGTGAACTTTGATTCGTTCAACGCAACACTGGTTGTGTTTGACAAGGGGCGCGCTATTTACTGTATGCAGCAGCAATGCTCAGGCTTTCGCATTTCTTGACTGCCCATTCTGCAGTACTCGATAACCTGAAGCTCCAGCTATTCTGCAGATTCTCAGTGCATTAGACGTAAGAGTTCGCACATACAACTACGTAAGCGATTTCCTCAGCGATACAACGAAAACTATCAGTATTGGGGGCATGCAGTGCGAGGTATTCGACTGGGACACAAAGTCACAGCGCAGTGATCGGTGTTGTCCCCGACCCTTTTTATTATCTCCATGCTAGAAAAATTCTCGGAATATAATCAGCTCTTATACATAGCATTCATTGATTACGAAAAAGCATTTGACTCAGTTGAAACCTCGGCGGTGATGCAGGCACTGCGAAATCAGTGGGTAGATGAGCTGTATTAATACCGATTCTTGGGCTAGTTGGTTCATACTTGTACTGTGAAAGACGAGCCGTACGTGAAAGTGCTGGAAGATATATATAGTGGCTACACAGCAACCATAGTTCTGCATTAAGAAAGTAACAAAATTCCCATAAAGAAAGATGTTACGCAAGGAGACACAATCGCCCCAGTACTATTCACAGCTTGTTTAGAGAAAGTATTCAGAGACTTGGAATAGGAGCAGTTAGGGATAAGGGTAGATGGAGAATACCTCAGTAATCTGCGATATGCTAATGACATTGCCTTGCTAAGAAACTCGGGGGATGAACTGCAAATAATGATTGATGACCTAGACAGGAAAAGTAGAAAGGTAGGCTTGAAAATCAATATGCAGAAGACTAAGGTAATGTTCAACAGCCTCGGGAAGGAACAGCAGTTTACATTAGATAGCAAAGTACTGGAAGTAGTAGGCGAATATGTCTACTTAAGACAGGTAGTAACCGCAGATCCGGACCATGAAAAGGAAATAACAAAAAGAATAAGATTGGGATGGA
>JAJIZL010024414.1:238997-250282 GCA_023969395.1 Amblyomma maculatum
ATAATAATAATAATAATAATAATAATAATAATAATAATAATAATAATTTATTTACTTTCAAGGCCAAGGCATTACAGAGAGGAGTGGGTTAATAAACACAATTTGAACAAAAACAAGAACAGGGAATTGAATACATTATACAATATAAACAATGGTACATTAAATGGTATTGTAAATGGTTGTTTTGAAAAGAGTCGTGTCAATAATGGCAGCGAGGGACGCGGGAAGGTGGTTCCAGTCAGAACAAGTCTTTGGTATGAAAGAATTAAAATGTAGATTCGTCCGGCAGTTGGGAATGGCAACCTTGAACTTGTGGTCTGTGCGGGATGAAATATATGATGGTGGCTGAAACAGAGAGGATCTAAGAGTGGAATTGAAATGAAAAATCTTATGAAATAAGCAGAGGCGTGATATTTTTCGGCGAAGAGACAGATCAGGTATATTAAGGTTTGACTTCATTATGGAGACACTGGCAGTACGCTGATAGTTTGATAGTATGAAACGTGCAGAACGATTTTGGATGGCTTCAACATTGTTAATGAGTGTATTGATGTGCGGATCCCAGATTGATGACGCATACTTGAGTTTCGGTCGGACCAGGGTTTTATAAAGCATCAACTCTATATTAGTAGGAGCAAGAGAAAAATTTCGGCGTAAGTAACCTAGTGTGCGACTGGCATTTTTTGTTACATAGTCAATGTGAGTTTTCCATGAAAGGTCATCAGAAATGTGCACGCCGAGATATTTATAAGATGCAACTTTGGTTAGATGGATAATAATATTAATAATTTACATAATTTACGAAATACAAATTTACAAAATAATAACCAGCCCGTTTAAGCATACATGCTTGTGAACGGAGCTGGGCAGTACAGCGTCATTGCATACGTGCCGAGCCATGCACACACAAAAAGAAGAAGACAAAAAACAATATTCAAAAACAGCATTGATACGAAAAATACATGGAATGAAAAGGGCAAAAAATGACAAAGTCTTTACAACACAAATCAATGAAGGAGTAAAAAAAAAAATCTGCTATACAGTATTCCTTACTGATAATGTATCGAGAATGAAACAGCACAGGCGAACCGTAAAACGCTCAATCGCATTGCACAAATGACCGAAAGAACTGTTTAAATTTTCGAAGAGAGGTGAGTGACGATCCAATTTCAAATTTAGTGAATATAGAAGGTACATAAAAATATCGGGTTTTTTTCCCGTAATTTGTATAGACAGGCGGAACTATGAATTTTTTTGTATGGCGCAGACATCGCGTTTTTCTATTCTTACATTCGAAAGTTGCAGAAAAGTAGTGCTTATACAAAATTTCATATGAAAACTGTTTCTCTATGGACCATATGTCTAAAGGAACCATGCTCAGTAATACACTTTCACTGTGGAAGTTAGTACCATAGGATGCTAGAGGCAATTCAACATAAAATACTGTTTAGAATATTTAATTTGTAAGTGGATGCAGACCCATATACAGTGAGACCATATCTCAGTACAGACTCACCTAAGCTCTTGTAGACCATTTTTCTTATACGTGCATCCCACAGCAATCAAAGGAAGAACAGGTATGCACAAACCGTCCTTACACGTTTGGCTACTTCGGCGATATGAATATTCCATGATAGTGTACTATCGAAGGTCATGCCTAAGTATTTGGTGCAGGTAATGAGCGGAATGGAGATACACGAGCAATTCTCAAAGCAATTGTAATGCAAGAAAATTAGTTTGTAGTTTGAAATGATTTTATTTGGGTTGGTGAAAACATATAAGGTTTGTTTTGGTTTTGTTAATTACTATTTTGCTATGCACAAGCCGTGAAAGCGCTTGTATTATATCAGTTTGTAATATATATCCCCAAGATCGCTATACGATGTTCCAGGGAATACAAGGGCAGTGTCATCTGCATACATGTATAGTGTGGATGTCAGTGGCAGAGTGGCTAAATCATTGATATCAATAATTAATAGGAGTAGACCTAGAATCGCGCCTTGGGATACTCCAGATCTAATGTCTAATAACTTGCTGTAAAAATGTAATTTTACGCATTGTTGCCGATCTTTGAAGTCATTATAAAGAAATGTTCGGTATGGCCCTCTGAAACCGAAATTCTCTAATTTTATCTAGCAAAAGTTGATGATTAATTGTATCAAACGCTTTCTGAAGATCAGTAAAATGTGTTCGAACAATACTATTTATCAATGTCAGAGCAAATGAGGTCATTAAAATATTTAAAAGGTGAATTGTGCTGTTGCCTGAACGAAAACCGTATTGAACGTGGCTTAGTAAATCCCATTTTTGACAGAATGCCACCATATGGGCGTGAACAACTTTTTCAAGAATACAGACAACTGAAGAAAGGATGGCCACTGGTCTATAGTTATCGTGAATATTTCATGATCCTTTCTCTAAAAGGGGCCTCACTACACTAGTTTTCAGTTCAACATAAATCAGGCCTGTTCTCAGTGTTTCATTAATGAGATAAAGAAGGACTGATTTCAGTTTAATAAAATTTACAATATTATCCCTGATTCTAATGCCATCGTGATCAGGCGACCTTCTGATACGTATCGTTTTCACGATATTCCAGAGTTCTGTTTGCGAGGTAGAAGGAAAATAAGAAGAAGAAATATTTGATGTATTAGGTGTGACGCTACTGGAAAAAGATGTATTAGGCAAAAGTATCTTGCTAACAGATTCTATGAAGTGCTTATTAAAATCTTCAGCTAGCTTAAAGCTGTCAACATTCGGGAAGGCTTGTGTTATTGAATTATCAATTGTCCGTTCCTGTGTTCTTGTCTCACGCCATTGAAAATTGGTTACGTTAAGTTTGTGGGGTTTAACGTGCCAAAGCTACTCAGGCTATGAGAGACGCCGTAGTTGAGGACTGCGGAAATTTTGACCACCTGGGGCTTTTTAGCGTGCACTGACATCACACAGCACACGGGTGTCTGGTATTCTCCAGACTCTACACAATCGTTCATGTAGAATCACAAAAAAAAGTCTTCTCTACTAAAAGGGGATATACTAAGATGCTTATGACAGCTAGTGAGGCCTTTCAAAGCTCGTCTGGGGAGGTTAAACGCTTTATGACGATTTGATGTGATAGATATGAATAGTCATAATGCTTGAATGCAGATTTGTACTACGCAATATTGTACGCTGGGTACGAGAGCGTGGCAGTAAATTCAGGATAAAAACTTTGTAGCAGTTACATGCGAAATTTCTAAGAATTAATTGGCACTGGCCGGTACTGCTTGGAATAAAGGCTGTGGTTTACAATATTAGCTTATTTGGACAAAGATGGCATCTTTGCAGTTTGACGTGGCAATAAATCATCTCATCATCCCGCTTGTAGATGACATCCTCCGTGGGTTCGGTGTTTTTGTGACCTGTTGTAAAACAGCAAACTTGCCAACATTTCACTGGGGTTTGTCAGCGTACAAAACCACACTTCTCTTGTTTCAAAAGTGTGGGGAGGGGCTGCAAGTAAGAATAATATTCTATAGCATATATTTTTGAGTACATGCTGTCTTGTGAAGCTTATTAAGTATACTATCAAAAAGCACAGATGGCCGGTTCGTCATTGGAGTCATTTATTGCAGCTAAGAAGCACCCCTTCGATGTTGAATGAAAGGCACGAGTACGCGGAAGAATGAGGTTAACAGAAAATATTTTGCAAAGCTTGTGAAAAGGAACTTTATTCAACTATTCTGCAGCGATTGTGAGACATTTGTTTGAGATCGTTGCAATCTATATGTCGCTTTGCTGATGCGCAGTATTTCTTGGGCAGTGATTGTGCTGATCATAGAGGATTAGCTGTTAACAAAGCCCGCTTTCGTCCGAGGTAAACATGCAGCTGATATCCGCGACGCCGGAACGGGGTATACATAACGATTCCTTATAAAATATTCCACACTTTGTTTCATTTCGTAAAGAATAAGTATTGAGGTATACGAGCGAACACTAATGAGTGAGGAATACGGAAAACCATGGTGTCGGTTTTTTCGCCGAGATGTTCTTAAACTTTTTACGATCTATTGCAGATGGAGAGGGACATCCACACACATTGGAATATTGGAATCCCAAAGACCATTGCCTTATATTTACGGTTATGAATAGAACAACCAGTAAGTGTGTACCTTAAACGGTTCACAAAGGTGCCAAAATGAAGCCCGTTTATCCACATTTTGTATGTTTTAGATGCAAGTTCTTTTATTCGAGCTTTCCAGCACATCTGAATATGAGCATGGGATTATCGCATTTCATTCCCGTGCAGCAGCACTTCATGCTTAATCATCATATATTCCTCGTCAATTGTAAGCCGAAATAGTAGCCCAAATCAACGCTTTCCTTGTGCTGGCCACATACGTAAAGAATTAGCAGTGGGACATGATCTTTTGCTTGGTTTTTACAATACCATATTTTAGGTTGATGTCATCGCTCGACTATTTCGTGCTCACGTAAGTAAGTAAAAGAAATGTTTCAAGGCGAAGATTGAAGATCAGAGGTTACACTAAGCATGAAGTCAAAGTCCCAACTTAAACGTCAGGAATTACTCATGGTATTGAGTTCATTTAGTCATGTGATCATGCACAAACTCGCAGAGGCACTTTCATCTACCTATGGGTATCAAGGCAAAAGCACACGCGCGAAAATGCGAGATTGTTTCATCCTTCGACGATCACATGACAGGTAGCGTGATCTGCTGTGTAGTTTTAATTCTGCTTATACAGCGCATATCACAAGCCTCCTTCCTACTCATATGAAAACGCCCCCTGTCCTATGGTATCTGTGTGAGGTAATGAGGTCTGACAATGTCAGACATATAACTTAGCTGCAATCCCTATCGAAGTCTCGCGTAATAGATACATGATAATTAAGGAGCGGAGAGAGGCGCCATTAGCTGCACGTATACTCATGGCATCAGAACTTAAATACGGACGAAAATTCTGATGCCAAGTGTAGAGTCTTTCGATATGTCTCGAGTGTAATTGCCGGGTTAGAGGCGACAAAATGGAGAACCGCTCCTCCAAAAAAGTAAGTTTTGTGCATTACGTTGTCCAACTCGCCACGTAGGTGCTAAGGCGGCTGATGCGGATTGTGGAACCAGAATGCTAGTCTCTAGATTTCGCTGACAATGACTGGACTGTCTGTGATTGCGTCTGTCTAACCTTGAAGATCGTTATGAAATAAGAGTAGAAAGAGAGGATAATGATGTTCAATCAGAGACGTTTATTAATCAGGAGCTCAGGGTGCATGTCGTTTTTAACAGGAGCAGTCGGTTTCTTTAATTTCGTGGTTTCAGAGCACGGGTGCTGTCCTGACCGATCCCTGATGTCTTCATAATACAAAATTGCAGTGCTGCTCACCTGGTGTTGCCGCGAAACAACGAAAATCTTTGCAAACAGCTGGCTTTGTTTATTTGGTCAGTTCAATATGTTGAAACTTGCCGCCTTAAGTGACGCGACAGTGGGCTTCAGAAATGCTGCTAGCTTCGTTGCGGCAATCGCATTCTAGAGTTATAAACTGGCTATTGACGGCATAAACACGTGATTATAAGATTCGTGTTGATTATCCCTGCGTTGTTTGGGTTCTTTCGTTCTTTAACAAACGTGTGACGAACGGCAAACAACCCTATTTCCTTCTTAAAACCTATTTCTGCCACATACGCCTGGAGGCAATCCGAACCGACTACCAGGTACTTGCAGCAAGCCACCAGGGAAAGTGACGCCAGGAACTGTATTTGAGAGGTGAAGACACTATTCCGCCTGAAAGCAGGCCCTCCCACTCTGCGGATCTCCGGCCTAGTGGATGGCGTGAAATATGTTGTGAGGATAGTGGGTAGTCGACTGATTATAGCTGACAAATCAGCACCGGCATGCTAGATTGCAGTTTCCTCGTTGTTATCGGTGCTACTTGTATTTTCAATCTTTAACAGCCCGGCTAGTTTTTTTTTCAGGCCCAAGTTTTAATCGACGGGATATCGCGTCATTTGTTCTTGAAAGAAGTGTGGGCGGGAAAGCTGTTTATCCACTTGTACTCGCGTACCCAGCTGCAGGGTACCCCGAGCTGTCATGCGATGGCCGAGATAATCGAGGCCCTCCAAATCGAAGATGCTTTGCTCTGCGGTCACAGCCCCATACCATGTTCCTCATGATGCTCGAGGAGGAGACGATGTTGGTTCTCTTGTTCGGCCGGAGTGTTGCTAGCCACCCAGATATCGTCCCAATACACGAATGCAAGACAGTCCGCAAGCGACGTCGTTGATAAACTGCTGAAAACATTGTGTGGTATTTCAAGCTGTACGGCCTGCGCACAACTCATACGTTGAAGTGGGGCGGAAAGAGCAGATGTCGAAAGTGGGCAGTTTTGACTTATGGCCAAGTCCAACAAGCGCCGTATATATAGTGCTGCCGTTCAGCTGCCGATCAAAAACGCTGACATCCAGGCTGTCGTACCCTAGGACATGCCAGACTAGGATTGCGAAATTGACGTTTGCCACTGTGAACACCCATCTGAACAGGTGCCTGTGTAAGATGTTCACCATGATAGACTTAGTTATAAGGGAATCGCGGCATTGTTGACCACGTGTAATGTGAATGCGACCTTACCACGACGGCGATCTTTGGGTGTTGCAGTTACGATGTACAGTCCGGCTCGTGTTTCAACTACCAAGTACCCGTAATGCAGTCGACCAGGAAGAAAAGGCGGCTAGACCCTTCAACTCTGCGGCATGTTACCTTTTATGCCTAGTCGGTGAGCTTCCCATAGACGAGCAAGGTTGCGTGCAGCGGAAACGTTTGTGATACGAGAAGAGCTGGCAGTCAGTCTCCTAAGGCTGGCTATAGGACAGCGATCTCTCACGTAATGAAGGGTAGTAACATCTTGAGCTGTGTTGAGCATCGTTGTTGGCGGTGAGCTTCTACATAGCAGGTGCAACCCGGTCGGCTCGTGCCTCTTGGGATACCATTCGGTCTGTTTGCTCAGAAACTTGGGCTGAGGTGATTAGCACTTCTGTTGATGAGCTGCAGTCCGTGATACGGTCAGCCAAGCTGGCGAGGCGGTCGAGAGTTAGGTCCTCGGAGCCAGCAGATATTCGCATGGACTTGTGGAAGTCGGCGCAGAAGCGACTCGCGAAGGATGTGAAACAGTTTGCTTTTTCAAGCCTTATTGCCATGATCTCTCGCATGTGGTGAAACAGCTGTGTGGGACTTAGGTCTCCAAAGTCTTGCATGCAAAGAAACTGCAGGAGTCTGGCTTACTTAGAAATGTGGGCACGTTGAAGAATCGCCTTTGTGAGCGTGTGATAGAGTTGTCAGCAGGCCAGATAAAGTGTGTCGTCTACGGTGTCGTTGATATCAAGAGGCAGCACAGTGACCATGTGCATATAATTTACAGACTACGAAGCGATACGCTGGCAGCTCGAAGCGAGCCTCGACTTGGATAGACCACACTCGCAAGCCTCAGGTCTGCGACCATGGCGAAAGGAGAGCTCGGCGTGGTGTGTTGTTCATTTTCGAGGATGGCTGCTCCCTGTTGCCGGGTCACCAGTTTGTAGCGGCGCACTCTGCAGTTGAAACCGAGCAAATATCACGTCCGCAGAGGACGGAGGCTCAAAGCTGATTGTTATATTTGCCATCCGAAAGGAGCGCGAATGGACAGCGCGGAAGCCGGAAACTCGATGAAGAGTGTTCGTTTAACTTGTGGTGAGAACCGAGCTCCTGGCAACCGGCAGGACGTCTGGAATGTACAAGCAGCAGAGCGGCTTGAGCAGCGACCCCTGAATCTTCGCGCTGCCAGCCAACCGGTGCCGTAACGTAGCCTCTTGTTCCCCGGCTTCTGTGGCCTCGGCTCTACCACGAATACGCCACAAATGCAAGAGACGATAGTGCATGTTTTCCTACCTTTCCCCACTCACGTATTTTCTGTGCTTAGTGTTTGGTTCTCTTGCGCACATCATCACAGCAGTGTTGAAGTCAATGACAATATCTGAGGTATTTTAGGTTGAAAGATTCACTCGCCAAGCCGGAGTGACCTACCGGGCTGCGAAGCACGAGAACTGCATAGACTCATGCAAGTGCGGCGCTCGCTTCTTCTACCTCGCACACCGGCTGCTTATTCCTCAAACACGTGGAACAGTTCATTCGTTTCGTGCCATATGGTCGAAAACATGCAACATTACCTCGCACAGTAGCGCAGAGTCTTCCACTCCTTAGCTTATCCTTTCTTTCCACCTCCACCGCTTCCCATTTGGCTTTCTTCCTAAGATTTCCCTTTCAAACCTCTGTCACCAGCTTCACTTCGCATAGAAGAGTATCATGCCCTTAAGATTCGCAAACAAACAGGACCGTCACGAGCTGGAACCAATGCTTGGCAGCATTTCCTTGAGGACATAAACCAGAAAGCCATTGATGATTTAGGCCACAGAAAACCATATTTGACAATGATAAATCTATTCCACTCTCTAAACTAATTTTAGGTCTAAGTGAATCTAACTTGGATTAGCAGTGCGGAATAATCAAGCACAAAAAATTGCGTTTTGAAGAGCGGGTGTCGATGATGTGAGCTGTAGTTATTTTTTGAAGAAGGCTTTTTAAGCGGCCCAGCCTCGCTGACTGGAGAGCCAAAAATAAAAGACAGAAGCATGCGCTAGCCATAAATGTGCCTAAAAGAAATGCCCCTAAAACGTTTCTGATAACAAAAGCTCTCCTAGCGAGATTTACAATAATAAGAGAACATAGTGAAGGCTTCACTTGTTTAATAAATAAAATTTTGTAAACCCTAACAATATGTTACGTATACCAGCTCAACTAATAAATCATTTTCTTCATGTCAAGATATTCCTTTAAGATGGGATAAATTTGTTGAACCGTTTAATGAAAAAGAACACACTAACATTACCTATATTTTAGTGTTGCCAGCCCGTTACAGCAATGTCAGCGTTCGTAATACAAAAGACCGTTCATATAACCCCACTGTAATGACTCAGACGTGCATACCACTTTTGAACAAAAGCGGAATGTCATTTTAAAAAGTGCTGCCGCACATCTCTCAACATTGATTTCACCAGAAGAGCTTTTAACCTAACTGATATAAACTATTCCAGGAATACCGAACTCTCCACCAAAACGGTTGCTAAATGCATTTTATTCATTTCTTTACCTGTATCGACCAACTAAAAGATGTTTGATAAAGTATGATACAACCGCTACAAAGAAAACGGCTGCTTTGTAATTTAAAGAGCGCATCCTAAATTCCTTACAGCAGTCCCCCAAAACTTAATATGCCTTTGCCCACATCGGGCTTACAGCACACATAAACACGGCTGTTGACAATGAGTACAATTCGTCTGCATAATTTTTAAACACATTATTGCAACATCATCCACATACAGGAAGAAATCACTCCAAACATTCACTCCAGAATCCCACATGCCTCGTCTGCGCAGCAGCTGCGTAGAAAGGATATGGTGTCATTTGGACAACAGGAATAATAAGGATATCTGGCTAAATATAGACTGCTTTTGTAAATTTCATCTGGACACATTCAATGCTAGAGCCTATGAGTGAGGTCAGTTGTGGCAGAGCATTCCGAGCAACGTGCCGTACATAAATTAGACCTCATATGGTGCAGGGCGACTACGTGAACAATAAAGCCTATATTGACCTAACGTTGGACGCGTGCCATGCCATACAACAGAGAAGTGATAACAAGGTGTGGTGCTCCTGCTCCTGCTCCACTAACTTATATCGGTAAGATATACGAGTTCTAAAGGGCAACAAACTTTGACATGCACCGTAATTCGGCCTAATAAGCGGAATGTAACGGAAGTAGTACATGAATACGATGGTGCAGCTACTCACAGTGGTCAGTTAGTCATTTGTTTCTCTGAAGACAAATCGTCATAACGTCAAGCAAAAACATGGTATGCTCTACTGATGTGGAACTTCAAAGCCGAGGTAGGCAAGAAGGAGGCTTGAGGCCAGGCAATCAGTTGCTCGTGGTTGAATATTTATTAAGGAATATCTTTAGGTGTCGCGATAATCTCATCAGAAAAATGAATATTTAAAATTGGGACTGAAAAACTTCGAATTGGAAGTTTTAAATGAAATAAATCTGATATTGGGAGGGGGGGGGCTGTAATTCTCGAATGGTGCAGAAGGCTGAGATCTTTGGAAGACATTTTTGCAGGGCAAAAACTACCCAAGTTCTCTGGACTCAAAGAGGGAAGATATGATTACATAAAAAAGAAGATAACTAAATCATCATCATCATCATCAGCCTGACTATACCCACTGCAGGGTGAAGGCCTCTCCCATATTTCTCCACTTAGCCCGGTTCTGTGCTAGCTGCACTCACTTGACCCCTGCGAACATTTTAACCTCATCCGCCCACCTAACTTTCTGCCGCGCTCTGCTACGCTTTCCTTTCCTTGGAATCCAGTTTGTTACCCTAAGCGACCATCGGTTATCCTCTCTTCACACTACATATCCTGCCCATGCCCATTTCTTCTTAATTTCCACTAGAATGTCGGTAACCTGAGTTAATTCTCTGACCCACACTGCACGCTTCCTATCTCTTAATGATACCCCTACCATTTTTCGTTCCATGCCCTCTGGGTTGTTCTCAACTTAAGTAGAACTCTCCTGGTTAGCCTCCACGTTTCAGCCCCATAGGTGAGCACAGGTAAGATGCAACTGCTTTATACTTTCCTCTTTAGCGATACCGGTAAGCAGCTAGTCATAATCTGTGAGTGCTTGCCAAATGCGCTCCATCCCAATTTTATTCTTCTTGTTATTTCTTTTACATGGTCCAGATCTGCGGTTACTACCTGTCCTAAGAGGCATATTCGCCTAATACTTCCTGTACTTCACTACCTAATGTAAACTGCTGTTCCTTTCCGAGGCTGTTGAACATTACCTTAGTCTTCTGCATATTGATTTTTAAGCCTACCTTTCTACTTTTCCTGTTTACGTCACCAATCATTTTTTGCAGTTCATCTCCCGAGTTGCTTAGCAAGGCAATGTCATCAGCAAATCGGAGATTACTGAGGTATTCTCCATCTACCCTTCTCCCTAACTGTTCCCATTCCAAGTCTCTGAATACTTCCTCTAAGCAAGCTGTGAATAGCACTGGGGAGATTGTGTCTTCTTGCCTAACACCTTTCTTTATGGGAATTTTGTCACTTTCTTTATGCAGAACTATCGTTGCTGTGCAGCCACTATATATATCTTCCAGCACTTTCACGTACGGCTCGTCTACCCCCTGATTTC
>JAJIZL010024414.1:250292-286474 GCA_023969395.1 Amblyomma maculatum
ATCAATGAATGCTATGTATAAGGGCTGGTTATATTCCGAGCATTTTTCTATCACCTGATTGATGGTATAGATATGATCGAAAGTAGAGTACCGTTTCCGAAAACCTGCTTGATCCTTTGCTTGATTGCAGTCTAAGGTTGTCCTGATTCTATTAGCGATTACCTTAGTAAATACTTTATACGTAACAGACAGTAAGCTGATTGGTCTGTAATTTTTAAGTTCCTTAAAGTCCCCTTTCTTATGGATGAGGATAATGTTTGCATTCTTCCATGGTTCCGGTACTATCGATGACACCAGGCACTGCGTATACTAAAGATTAACTTAAATATAACTAAATATTAAGCTTCAAAGGGAAAGAAAGGAGTTTCTTTTGCCACTTCCAACTATAATTTTTAATGTAACTACCAAAAAATCTATTTTGTCGAAGGAAATGAACAGATATGTTAGAGAAAATATAGTACTTAGCGCAATAAAACTAGCAGTTGAGCGAAACAAAACGCTGACCGGAAAAATGCCTCCATCTCAGGCCAGTAGTTACCGGAGCCTAGTTGTGTACTCCTCCTTGCACTTTATTTTCGACTCCTGTGTCCGAGCTTCGCAGAAAAACTTCCTAGGAGTGTTTTGTTGTTTTTGCCCTGTTTAGTGACTTCGCTAAGACCTATATGTGAGGTTACGATCCTTTTTCATTGCATGACGAGCTTCTGTTGAATCTTATATCTGGCCAGATATATTTCTATATACGTATGTATATATTAATAATATAATTATGTGGTAGCAATAAACGATAAGTATATGAACTCCGAAGAATAAGAAACCGAGCGATGGCTTCAACAGGAATCATCGGATGAGTTGTTAGGAATAAAAAGGGAGCGGCGTTTAGGCGGAATTTCAGAAGTACGGCACTCAATTTCCGATGCATAAATTCGCTGACCGGGTGATGTTTATCCGAAATGCACGTAGTGGAAGTGAATGCGGAACTGTAAATAAGTCTTGGTAAAAATATGTGGGAATATTTGATTCTTGACCAACTGAACATGGGTTGTAAAAACGGATTTTTATTACTAATACTGATTTGAATACCTCTGCTGATGCCAGTCTACTCAGCGTTGCTATGCGATAATCGTGCTAAGAATATTTTCCCTTTTCTTCAGGTCAAAAAGAATGTCAACTGCTTGTGTGGGAAGCAAGTCTTAAGGCTCGCAGTCCTTCAGCACCATATCCTTGTGAACACGACTATGATAGAATCTGCGGTGCAACACCCAAATATAAGCCTTACTCTGACACATGCAAAAAATAGCTCTCTCCTGTTTGGAAGCCATAGAAGGAGAAATTACACATTGTTGAAAATAAACGGCTGCTTTGTAGAGTATCCAGTATTTCTCATTTTCTTGTTATTTTTGACCATCCTGTAGTTTTACATGGCATTAATATATTTTACGGGCAAACGCCTCGCAGGTTGTTATTGACATGCAGCATGGTGGGGCCCTAACTTGTCGGAAGGAGTCATATCTCGACAGCATATGAGATGGTTGAGCAAGCAGGTGTTGCTGACTACCCAAGTAGCACACAATGTGGGGCCCTACTGGTTCCTCTTAGGTATGTAGGGCTGCTGCCACATTTTTAACATCTCTGTCGCCCCCCTGTGGCCCATACGTGGTAAGGCCAAATAGGGTTTTCCCCCTGTCGAACCAATAGAGTTACCTTTGGAGTTCGCTTGGGCTAGTCCTGAGTACAGGTCTATACTCATTCAGGTACGTGAGAGGAGATGCTGCATTAATGTGGACTCCATGTTAAATATGCCTGGTCAGCCGAAGTGGGCTCACCAAAACTAAGCGAGCTTTGCTCTCATATCTGCAGTGTAGAGCCTAGAAGTCTTGCTTACCCACATGGTTTCCGCAGGGGTCTCTTGTAAATTAATAATTTATGGTCTGCGCAACATACATGTAGGTTGTAGGCGGTAATCATCTCATCAAGTTTAATTGAATGTGCCCCAAAACACGCTGTAGGCCCTAAATTGACCTTGGCACCACAAGAAATTACCAACACCACGTGATGCGCACACCGGTTTCTTGTGGCGCACTTGAGTCCAGATGGAAATAACTGTGGGCTCTTTACCAGAAAATCCAGCTAAACGAGGCTGGCCACTCAAAGGTGCTAATAGCTCACATTGGCAGCGACGGTGCTGCCAATGTGAAAGCGGGTGCTCCCACAGTGCTGCAGTCGTCGGTCCTTTCTTGGGCACTTGAGGACAGAACGATTGTAAAAGTGGGTTCGGAGCTGTAACACCCCATATTTATTGTGCTAATTTTAAAGAGATGCAGTTGGTGCGGAACTTTATCAAATGTCTTGGAAAAGACCGAAAATATGCATTCACTAAACGACTCGTTGTCTAATGCACCAGGAAGGTTGCTGGTGAAAGACAGAAGTTGCGTTTCGCAGGAGAAGTACTTACGGAAACCATGCTGGAACGCACTAAAACAAGACTTGTTTTCGGGAAATGACGTGAAGCTTGAGTAAATCACATGTTCAAAGAGTTTGAAAGCAATGTATGTTAAATATATCGGCCTGTAGTTAAAAGGAGATTGGAGGTTACCGGATTTGATAACTGAAACCACTTTGCCCGCTTTCCATTGAAACGACAGTGAAGAAGACAGAATAGATTGAGTGGAAATATGCTGAGGATGACAGATGAATATATTTGTAAGTTTTCGAGTTGATTTCATCAATATCGCAGCAGGAAGGCAAATAAATTTTCTAATTAAACTCGTAACTCCCATTGAATCGATAATAACCGGTTCCATCGCAAAGAGTTCTCAATTTTATACACGATTAAGGTCATCGCACCTCAATGTGAATGCAAAAAATATGACGCAAAAACGTTATTTAGCAGGGTGCAGTACTCTTCGCGGTTAACGACATCACCAATCTGATGTAGATACTCTAGGCTTCCTTAACATCATGACGATAAGAGGATATAAGTCTCGATATGGTCAACAAAGAGCAGGTATATTGGTGCCTTTTCCTGATCTAAAAAGGCGCTTCTTAATGCTCAGTAAAGTTTTTAGGGCAATAATGAACCATGGCGAGCGCTCTTTGGCTGATATTATCTGTATTATTTGATTGTTAGAATAGCTATTTTACTACGGAATAAATTCCAGTTTTCTCCCACCGAGCGCTAAAAGAACACATACATGAAAACGTGAATAAATGACTAAAGTTCTTTGCTTATTGCAGGATATTCTGTCTAGCGTAGTATGCGATATTTTTAGCGCAGTCGATAAGCGTCCTGTGCTGCTTTGAACGATAAAGTGTAGAAAGTGATCAATTAAACCAGGAAAATGGAATAAGAATGTAAAAGAGAAGGTTTTTTAGCCAGAACAAAGTCTAGCTTGTTTGTTCAGGTAGGTATGGTCCTGTTAAGTTCAGTAACAATCTGTTTAAAATAATATGTAAGCATAAATTACTAAAAGCAAAGCTTTCACTTGCCGCGTCATTGACAGCAGGGCCGGATCCAGACCTGATGATGTTTGAAAAATCGAAATGATCTGAAAGAAATAATGATTGGGATGGATATCTCATGACTGCGCTATTCGAAACGTCGTGTAGCTGACTGCAATAACCAGAAATTTCGAAGTTTCGACATGCACACAAAAGTACTATTTGGAGTCCAAGCTTGACATCGACACAATTAAGTTGAAGCGTACAGGTTACAGGAATAGTATTTATTATTAGATTGTTTGCCGCAGCGGTAAGGACACCATCTCCAGATTTTATATTGCGATCACAACTATACATATTGCAGTTTTTCTCGCAGTTAAACAGTTCAGAAACTAATCTTTCCCGACAGCCACATTTCCGTCATTAAGACAATATCAACCGCACTATCGCCACAAACTGAAGATAATGCAGCGATTTAGTTTTATATACTTCTCACATTTGAAAATAAAAACTGTATACCGTCATGACCTGAATTCCGCTTAGCTCTAAATCTTATGATGAAGCCATACCAGCCCAAGAAAGATTTCAGCGATAATAATTTCTTCTGCGTATCGATTGAGACCGTACTTAAGTTATCATACGCTGTCAGCTACTGCACAATAAAGATAACTTTTCTTAATTATGTATAACTTATAGCGCACTGAAAATGTTTGGCCACTTGAGTTTCCAGGATTGTGAAGTTTTTTACCGCAATGACTGTGTGGCCTTACAGAATTGTTCATTTGCAGACATTTTTGAGTCCTTCAGTTTCTCTAAGATGTTAGTATGGCATCGCGAAACTTAGATTCTAAAAACGTCACGATAATAGGTTTGCACTTTCCAGCCAATATTTCCTTAGCCGGTGGGCACGAGCTTCACGACGATTACTACTACACAAGTTAAGATTCAAAACTGTCTTAACAGCTTTGTAAACCTTTTCTTCACATTCAGCCTATATTCAGGGGAGCTATCTTCAGGAATTTGACTAAAAATTAAGTTATCTAGGCGAGAGTGGTATACGAGCTCGTTCAGCCATTTGTAGGCGTTTGTTGTCGCCAGCTTATATAACTTTCCGACAGGCAAACAACAACACAGTATTAAAGTTCTTTCATTCGTGTAGTGACCATATGTTGACCGCAGAAGCGCCTGCGTCGTCTAAAAACATTGAATTGCCGATGGCATAGACACTAGTGTCAGGTATTGGAGCGATGGTGCTTTTGGCCTGTAGCCGGCCAAAACATCGGGATTTTACTGCTCCGTTAGGGTAAGCTACGTAGTATGCTGCCCAGCGTCGTTCCGGTTAAGTGAAAAGAGCAGCCTGAAATGAGTAATATTCAGTGACTTAAGGAATGACGAACAAGCGTGACGAACAAGCCCACCTTGTTAACCAAAACCACTACCGTTTTTCATTTAGAGAGCATCATGTCATCGGCTAGAAAACTGAGGATATGCTTTGTGATGACGCCACCGAGACATTCAAGAGCTCCTTTACGGCTCCAGTTCTTGTTTTGAAGAGGTACCTTCCCACATTCGTTTCTTCATGTATTGTCGTCTCTTGAGAACCTAACTGCGAAGGTTGTTTACTAGCTCCCAATCAGAGACTGCAAACTTACCTGCAATGCGACGTTAGCCACTTCTCATCGATGAACTTGAAGAGGGGCCCTTGGCATGTTAAAGAGGAAAAAAAGAGATCGCAAGAATATCGCGCACTTTCCGCCAGCCGGCCCATTGAAGTCCAAAGTGGTGCTATTTGGCCTCTGCTCCGCACAAGCGACATTCCAATGAGTAATGACTACTTTTCTGGCAGGCGTAAAATAAAAACAAAATGTGTCTAGTGTCTTAGTTCGCATCGTTGTCATTGTTCAAGTGTTGAAAACATGCATTGTCTTCAAGCATTGAAGACAAGATGCAAAGGTTCTGAACAGTGATGATAACATTAAAGTCATGAGCACCTGCTTTAAAGCAAGAATAATGCCACTTCTCCTCCAAGGAGCTGGTGTTCTTTGGCCTTCGATTACAATGACTGCAAGAAGAGACCTGCTATCGCTCCAGTTGAAAAACCTATTAACAGAAAAGCAATACGCAGTTTCATTGAACATATTTATAAACATTTCGCGCGCTGCCGAACAATTTACAAAGTGTGACGAGCTTCAACTGTAAGCGCCGCAAGCAAACGTTTCAAGAATTATAAGCATCGCTTACTGTTCTCTCCCGTCCTAACGAACTTCATTGAAAATGCCGAAACAGAAATGCTTTCTGGTCGAAGCAGCATGTACGTAGAAGCGTGCCACTTACATAGGAATAAGGCACAAGAGAGAGTTGTGGCTCAAGCTGGTGTTTTCCTGTCGAAAACTGAAACCAAGTATTCGAAGTTTAAGAGACAATGTCTTCCAATCATTTTCGCCGCGTACAAATTTCGCCCCTACTTGTATAGATGAGCATTCAAGACTGTGAGATACCAACATGTCTGCTTTGGTCAACAATTTTAAACTTACCTCCAGCCTTTTGCGTGACGAAGCCTCTGTATTCAAGAATTCGGCATCACCCCCCCCCCCCCCCCCCCCCCTACAAGTACGGTACAACCAATCCTACGAAGACTGCTTTTCACGCATCCCACTCGAAGCGTTCCCCCCAAAAAAGATGAAAATAATTTCAGCAGCGGTAATTGGCAGCTTTTTCGCACTACAGCTGCGCTCGGACTTCGGAAAGCAGTTCATTGTCTTGTACGTACCATTGACTGCTCTTTTTATCCGCTCTCATACAGTAACGTAACGAGGTGTAGTAGAATGTGTACAAAATAAAATGGGAAGGAGGTATAATTCAACATTCTATATTCAGTAGAAGTGCTGCCGAAATGCGCGTCATACTCTCCTTTCTTGATGGGACAATTAAAAAATTTTCTTTTAATGTATATAAGGAACTAGCCCAGCACTTTAAAAGGTAAATATACATTAGAGAGCTAGGGATGATAAAACCTATTAGGTTATCGTCACTAAAACCAGCAGATTGCACCGCGTTTTCTTGATTTTTCTCTGAACATAGAACAGTTTTTTAAGTTTATTAGTGATGAACATTTTCCTGACCAAGGCGCTCCCATCACTGAAAGTACAGCTAAGCACTTCTCCTCGACGTGCTTCCTACTAGATGTAGTTCAGACCAAAACGGTCGCAGAAAGATAAGAGAAGCAAGTCACTCGGTGAAATATGACGCGTGCACGGTGAGAAGAAAACCGTTTCACGCTTGAGCAAGAGATAAGAAACGAATCAATATGCACTACTGGGGTCTGGTCTTAATGGATCAGCTTAACCTGCTGCCAATTATTTTTTCATGGTAACTTAATATCTATGTAAAATTAAAAATGGTGGAAAAATGAACCAGCAGTTCTGTCAACCTATAATATTACTGTAACAATAAAGCTAAAAGAAATATTTATAAACGTTCGATATAAAGAACAAAATAACAATTGGAATTACGTATTGAATATAACGAAAACGGTGAGAAGAATAAAATATTGCTTTCACTGCCTCACGAATGAACACTATGAAATGATGAAATGAACTGCAATGGGTTGTACAAAGTTGTAATTTTTGTTCCAATTATTTTCTCAAATACAGAATGCAGGCACTAGATCAATATCACATTGGAACCCTCATGACCTTCATAAATGGTGAATCGTTCTACATTTACAGGAGGCTGAGAGCGCTAAGTCTCCACCACCAACCATAATTAGAGAAAACACTAAGGTGCTTTCAAGTGTACTTCGCCGCTGTTACCACTGTCTGTCAATCGATGTGTTTCTATTGCCTAGAGGACTCTGAAGTCGGTACGTGATACATATCAAAGCATAATGTAAAGGTTTGACGTCAATAAGTCCAAACATACAAACAAGTCCTTGCAGTAATACTCTGCTTTGAAATTTTGTCTCGAGCACTGGAAGTAGTGAGATATTTCTTGGTCATTTTCGCACTATAACCTTAATTCTAGATGCGAATCTGGCAAACATTTTATATTCCGACGCAAGACAGCCCCCGAAAAAATAAACAGTAGCTTGAAAAACAATTTCTGCCATTTTGTCGGAAGACGCTTCCGCAAATGTCAACATTATTTCAAGGTGCCTTTCAAATTAGAGGAAATGCGATAACTTGGCAATGCTATCGTGTCTGTAGACCTCACGTGTCTGATGCAAATTTCCAAATAGGGTATTGTATTTTAACCAAGTGTGAAGTGGTATGGGAACTTGTTTGTTGTAATTAAGGGGTAAAAAGACGGATGGACATCTAGTGCCAAACGGCACACAGATCAATGAAATAAAATGACAACTACATGTTTAATGAAACACCTAAGGCACTAACACTTTTTAAATATTGAAGACGGTATAAGCGTGATACTTGGGCATGGCAGTGAGACCTTCCTCAAAGTAGAGAGCATTGTGATGTTCTAAATTTATCTTGCCTAAGTACAACGTCCGCAATAAATTCATAGTGGCAAAGTGAATGGCACATAGAGCCGCTGATATAGAATGGAGAACGTTTTGGGAAATGAAGTGCCTTGGCCTCAGTAGCAGAGTTCCGCGTGTTTTTCTTTTACTCTACGAGAATTAGTACTGATTTAAAACATTTTACACAAAAAACCAGAAACCGAGCTTCCGACGGAGGATTTGTGCCAAATACGCAAGAAAACACGATTTTTAAGGTGAATTCATTTCATTTCTTTCTACTTATGAAACCTTTTAGGTATCAAGTAATAAGGTATCTGATAGCTAATCCACGGATTTGCTGCGATATCATAGTCTATCTTACGGGATCAGAGCATGCGCAAACTCGTAAGGAAACTGAAAACTGACTAAATGCCTCTTTTCGTGAAGTCATATACACCAGTGACTAATGAACACTTGACCACATGCCAGATGCCGGAGCACTCGTTTACTTCACAATGACTAGTGGTCTCCTCCCATTCAACCTATGTAGACCTCTTAATCGCTAGTCAGTTCGACTCACAGTGCGCTCTTCGCCTTCTAACGGACGCTTTTGCAAGAGTGGCTGCATCTCTTCGAGTCTAATGAGCCACTCCTGAGGAAATCATTGGTGTCCTGAAGCCGACATGACATGCGCAAAAGTGCAATATTGAAGTCTGCTCATGCATGCGCAGAACGATAGTTGCTGACCTAATACTTTGAGTTAATTAGCCTACTCTGCAGCTGTCTAAATGTATTTCCTAGCACCGTGTGACGGCCGTGTAATTAAAAAAAATCATCAATGCTATGCGGCCTTGAATGTGATTCGACACCACGGCGAGGCACACAGTTCAAGCTGTCTGGCTGCTGAATTAAGCAACTATAAGCCTTCAGCTCAGCCTAGTACCGCATTGGTTAAAGAACCAGTCTCTCCTCCTGAGAATATGTCAAGTTTCCATATGTCACAGATCTGTCAGAATGAAAGCTGGATAGTCACATGAATATTCGAGCTCAAATTATAATTCATGGCCGTTTTAGAAAATGCACCTAGTTCCTATTCTCTGAAAGTTTAAAGGATTCCCCCAATGTGGTCACGAATTGTTAAAAGGAATTAATGTCACGCGCTCGGTGACACCGATGCGATTAAAAGGAAAAGAATGCAGCTTGCTCAACTATTAAGCCACACTGATTGCTGATGACAGGGAAGAGGAAAGGTGGACATAGGGCTTAAAGCTAAAGACTTCGACGATCTCTGCGGAGTGTCAATGTCGATGGGCGACGGTGTGTGAGGGAATAACGACGTATTTCACTGGAGACGTTTCCCGTAGTACTCTGCAAGGGCCAGCGTAGCGATGAAGGAAGTTCTTACACAAGTAAGGAATACGGGCTGGTGTCCACAGGAGAACTACAACAGTTATAATCAATGCGTGGAAAACAAAAACGTTTGAAGGCAAAATGTTGGCGGAACATGTCGGAATCAGTTAATAATATGATGGACGGTTGATATGCGAATAACACAACATATGCGCCCCTTCGTAAAGCAGTGCGGCTAAAGACAGAATTCGCTTTCGCGGGCAAAAAGCTGCAGTACCTCTGTTCTGAATTCCAATACTTTTTTTTTTGCCGGAAGTATACTGGCCACATTTCGCTTAAAGTATTTCTTAAACTGCGATATTTAAGGCGCAATTCACATCCCGTGCCCCTGAAGCACACATTCTTGTCATTAATGATGAGTTTTGGCCTATCTAAAGATATGCGTTAAACATAAAAAGGCCATCCCACAGTAAAGGTTATGTTCCTTCATTGGAGATGATTCAATAAGATATTATCGATTATTGAATAAATATTTTATCGGTCCATTTAAAGTGACATATTCTAAAGTCGTCTACGTAATTTCTGCCTAAATTTTGTTTACCACTTGGATTCTAGAGCATTGCACTACTGACACCTTGTAAATGGTTATTCCCGCGACATAACATCCCAATTCGACTGCATAGGCATAGGCTAAGGAAGGAACTCTTAAAACATCATATGTGTAGGTGTATGTGTGTTAAGTGTTGTTTATCGAGGAGAATATTCCTGAGATGGTGATGTCGCCGAAAGCGAAACGAAATGAAAGAAATAAAATTATAAACAATACCCAAACACACAATAAGAGAAGGAGAACAGAAGAAAAAGAGAAAGAACTTTCGCTATTCAGCTCGGAACAAAATGCAATGCTGTGTTTTTGTACCAGGCACAAATAATAATTATCCTCATTACATAGATACAATAACTGCAATAACGGAGAAATTACTCAGTGACATCCACACAAGCGCAGCCATAAGGCTACAAGGGAAAGCTATTCACCTTTTTCAAAAACATTTGTCTTGCTCAGTGGATCGAACCCGGGACCACTGCTTTTACGGCACAGTCAGTCTACTAATTGAGCTAAACAGAACGGTCAGCCCGTCAGATGGTAGAAGACAGAGGGATATCAAAAGGTGAGAGCGAATTGATCAATAACTCGAAGTGTGAGTATTGCTGGTGGAATACTTAGGGGTAACCCCATGGTGGAGTGGATTTCTAATAAAGGAGTAATTACGCATTGCCGTCCACCCAAACGCAGCCATTGGGCTACTTCTTAGCAAATAGAGAAAATCTTGGGACCAGGACGAACTTATTTTTAAACTACGAAGTTAGCGGGAAAGCTTTATAGCTTTCCTTTGTAGCTGCAGGGCTGCGCTTGAGTGGATATCAGTGAGGGAAATACTCCCGTATTGCAGATCAAATGTCACCTCCACATGCGAAAAACATACGTTGGCAAAAATGTTCCTTCATTGTTACAACGTTAGGTTCTCGCACGTCATTTTGACAACGTGCGCTGAAGCTTCCTGTCTTCAGAGCACAGTCATAACTTTAAACCTAGACAAAGATGCGACGATTTGGCTGGGGTCTTAATGGCTCGGCTTAACCAGCAATCCCTTTTGATGTTGCATAATCAACTTTACTTGTAATATCACAAAGTAACCAAGAATAAAGGGGCAGAGCACGTTATATCTCTTATTGCGTCATGAATTAAATCTATCAAATTATGAAATGGACTAAAATGACCCGTATACAAGGCAAGTTTTGTTGGATATTTATATCATAAGCAGAATGCCGGATGTAGCGCTGGATCACGACCTTCAAGTGAAATTGGTGAGTTTTGGCATATTTATTTTAAACCGCGGCCGCAAATTTCCACACCTGTTGCATCAATAGAAAAAATAAGGTCCTTTGCAGTGTATTTCGGCGACGTCAGAAGTCCCTGTCAGTCGATGTGTTTTCTGTTGTTTACAACTCGAGTAAGTAAAAATCCACGAATTGGTCAATGAGAAGAATATTTCCTTTGAAATTGTGCAGCAAGCACTGAAAAATGCTTAAAAATTTGTTTTATTTGCACATGTATTCCAAGAATCTATGAGGTGATATTTCAAGAATTTCATATTATCATGCCTGAAGGTGACCGAATATATAAACAGTAGCTCAGATGAGAAGTGTAAACAATTCTGTATTTCTTTACCGGAAAACCTTTCGCAAATTTCACCATTTAATTTAATGTCACTTTAGAATCTGAGGAACATATGTAACTTGGCAACATTCTCTCTCTGCGGAAGTCATAAGTATGTATGATGCTAATTTTCAAAGCTGACATTGTATCTTACCCAAATCTGAGGGCGGTATGCAAACTCTCCCGCTTGTAGTTCAAACGTGAGAAGAGGGACCGACGTACAGTGTCAATCGACATAAACAGAGGGATGAAATAAAATAAAAACTATATATTTTATAAAGAGGTGAAGTACTAGCAATTTTCGAATATTGTAGCTGGCATTAACTTGGTATTGGAAATTAACATGAGACTTATCTTAACATGTAGGCTACTGTGGAGTTTACAAATAATCTGGTCTGCTGTTAACACGCAGAAATAAATTCACTGTTACTGAGTTGATAGAAACGCGTGGTACTCTTAATGAATGGGGAGATATAGGAAAATAAATCACCTCATTCTCACTATAGTAGAGTGTCTTACGTCTGCACATTGGTTTACGCCACGGCAAACATTACTAAGAAAAGGTTTTACATAAAATGCCGGAAACCGGGCATCCAAGAGAGAAGGCTTTTCCGGAATATGCCTAATTCTAAGCTGCATTATTTTGATTGTCGGCTACTTAAAGCAAATTCCAGAAGCACTGCAGAATGTGCACTGGGGGAATGCGAAAGCTTCAGCCACGGCCGCTCAATGGAGGCGCACTTGGGTGCGGCCCGTCGCGTCGCCCGGAAGAGCCGTATTGCGCCTAGTTCTCATCGCCACCGCTGCGGCGCCACCGCTCCGGGGCGAGTTCGGGCGGAGAGCTGCGCGCAGCGGCTGTGGCTGTGCTTTCGTTTCGGCGTCCGCGTGGTCGGCGCTTGCTCAATTTAGGATTATGAGCGGCGTCTCACTCAGTATGTGATGCTATGTGCAAGTTTGCTATTGATAAGGTGATAGCGGCAAGTCTTCATCACTAGGCTTTTCCAAGTCATTCGTGGTCTTCCGTTTACAACGAGAACGGGGCAGTCGTGTGCTTCGCTGAGTGCGCACCCATTTAGTTACGTTTCAACCACTGTAATAACTTATTAGATATTGCAATCTTGAAATCGGGACATGGTTTGGGGCCATTTATTCAGCGTGCACATTTCTGGACGTAGCGTTCAACATTATTGTTCAGCCTGTTCCTCCGTTTTCACTGGAAATAATATTCAAGTGGGTACCACCACCAAAACATACTAGCTAACACAAACTGTTGCAAAAGAAACAACACAAGACAGCCAGTTCAACGACACGCCCGCAGGCTCTGGCAATTTTTTTCTCGTTTGATTATGAAGCCGCTTGATGCACAGAAGACACGCAAGCTTATTTTACAAGCGAAGAACTTTTCTCGAAAAAGGTTTATGTGCAAGCGTGATTTTTTCCACTGTCTGATTGATGTTGCCTATCCAGTTGGTCAACAGTGGTCGCATTAGTTTAGTTAGGTCCTTAGTGTGACTGCGGTCTTTTCTCTCGCAAATCAACTCTGGAAATTGCACAAAATAGGGAAGAAGGGATGAAATTAACATGTTGCATAGCTTGCTGCTTCTTATGACCTGGAGGAACTTCATCACCTTGCTAACAAAGGTGCATGGTGATTTTCAGATACCATAGGCGTCCATCATCAAGAATTTTGATAAGTCCAGGGTTTTGCAGGAATCTCAAGGCACAAAGTTAATAAATGGATGGGGACTAATAAAATAAAATTATTGACACTCTAAAGTAAGCACTAGAAGTTATTTAAACTTTGGTAATATATAAATAATGAAAACACGGGCAGGCACTGAAAACAGAATAAATAAAAATGTTTCATGAGATTCTGTAAAACTATTCATACTTTCTCTTCAAATGGACGTGCAAGGTAACCAGCCAAAAATTCAATCGGTGCTAACTCTATGTAAGCTGCTGTTTCACACCACACATGAATGAATCCAAGCTGACTCGAAAACTCACTCGCAGCAGACGTGATATGGCAGTTGGCAAGGTACTTTCATAATCACGAATGCCAAGTTTTATAGCTGTCTATTGTTGATAGGTGCATTTGCAGACTGATGCTTGCAAGATGCCAACCTGCACAAACCATGGCAAAATGTGTATCTCAGTCGATATATATATTTTTTTTTCGCTAGTTGTACCTTCAGTATTTTCTCCGAAGTGAAAACTGCAGCCCTTGCGTCAACTATGTCGTTCCCGCCTTTGAATGGCCTTAGGCTGCTAAAAACCGATACTACAGGCCTGCTGTTGAGGGCCTGCTTTAGGGCGTATCGGAAGCTGAAAATAAGATTCGGTTAAACGCAATGCACTTGTAAGGCACACAGAAGACATTGCAAGATACTTGATGTGATCAAGAAGGTACTTATTTTGCGCCACTGTGGATCTGGTTGTCATGATTGTTGCTTCGTACGTTTGCTTGGTTAGCCTTTGCTTCGACGTGCCTCCTAGGACTGAATGTCTTTGATATGGCAAAGTCCAACTCTAACCAAGAGAGTCACTCGTCATCTGACAAATAGAGCGGCTCCTCTTGGTGTCTCTATGGCTTCACTTATGCGATGTTGGGCAAGTCATACCACTTTGATATCATCGTCATAAAAGTGATCGTGACGCAGCTATCTTGAAACACACATGCTTCAGGATGACACGGGGGGTTGTCCAGGAGGAAATGAAGTGTAGCTATAACAAGTGGGGAAAATAAAGCTATTGACCTGCGCAGATTAATTTTTTTAAGGTTGTTTGGCTCAACATGAGCCCGCATGAGTAACTTAACTTGTAATGTGGGCAGTTCGGGAACACGGAGGGGACAGCTGAAGGAAGCAGGATCTTCAGTTTTATGTTCTTCCTGTAATCGTCATCTGTGAAGTGCAGTGAGTATATCAGTGACTTGTCACTCGGCTCCCACCGGCTTCCTTTTCCGTCCTAACCTTCCCGAGATATGTTTTTCAGCCATGCTGCTTGACGTTGTGAATCGCTCGGGAACCCATGGTAACCGATCTCTTCTTGCTTTCGTGGTGCACAGCGGCACACAGCAGTTGCCTGGCATGGTGCTGCAGACGCTTAGGACGCTGTTGACACAGGCGCCGATGGCATGCATGCAGAACTATCAGAACCACGCGGTCATGCTGAGTAGTCAAAACGATAACACGCGCCAACCCAGCCAGCGCGCTCCTTCCGCGTCGTCTGCTCGTCCGTGCCGGCGGCGCCTTGTCCTGGAGTGGTGGCGCCCCCACGGAGAATGACGGCGGAAACTGTAACTTCTCCCAATACGCGCTTCCCCAGCCATTGAGGCGCGACGCGACGGGCCGCACCAAGTGCGCCTCCATTGAGCGGCCGTGCTTCAGCCATGCTGCGATCCATAGGCGATGTTACAGGGCGAGCTCATATGGAAACTGAAAGGCAGCTGCAAACTCCGCTGTGTTACCTGAGCTCCTGACGTCGCACAAAAGGTTAATCAATGAGCGCTTGGTCACGTGTCACATGCCATAGATCCCATTTAATCCAAATGTCTTGGGACGAGTGGATTATGAAGACGGCGCGAAAGCGACGAGGACAAGCAAGGAACATCAAAATAACAGGACAGGCGCCAACTTTCAACAGATGTTTATTCGCTCAAACCCTTTCATATTTATGAAGCACCCAAACCGTATCACAAAGGCCTATCACAAAGTCATCCACGTGGAGCACTCAGATCACCAGCGGTATTGGTCAAAGACAAGAAAACCTCACAGTATAATCAGCCAGTAAACAAATAATAGCAATTCATCAGGCTATCCAAAAATATATAAAAGCAACCTGTTCGAAAGAGTCCTAAGATTATCGGAGTGCACAAACACACAAAATAAACATATCAACCACAAATTGAAATCAACCACACAATGCAAATACGCTCGCGCCCCAGACAAACACGGCACGTGTTTGTAATCCTCCCTTCGACCGCAATAACAAAAACAGGTGACAAAGATTATCAGAAAGACCAAAAGAAACGCCGAAAAAAAAAATATACACAACAAGGCTTGAACAGGTGACAATGGAAACAAAAATGACCAACAGAAACTCGGAAAGAACGTGAAAAGAAGTTTAAAAGCTAAGGGAATCACCTCATCGTCAACGTAAAACGAAAACAACCGACAACACCTGTCAAAAATAAATAAAACCAAAGTACAAAAACCAAAGGAATCCTTCAAGAAAAGCCACCTCAGAGTCGTTGATTGATATGGACGGCTTGCTAATGCACAAACTTCCTACTTTCTTGATGAAATAAGCCTCTACTACTTCTCGCTCAACCTTATCTCTACCAGATTTCAAAAAAATCCTCTTTTCTAGTTCCGGACGACACCCTTGGCAGGCTTTGCATGGTCTGCTAGGAAGCTTCCATGCTGATTGCGAACATTCCGCATATGTTCACTGGCACGCTCATTGAAACAACGACCGGTTTGCCTTATGTAGACCAAACCACAGCTGAAAGGAATCTGATACACAACTCTTGACTTACATTTGGTGAACTTTTTTTGATGTTTAATAGTGCAAACCGGTCGTTTATCTGGCTTATTCATTGAGCAAAGCTTAGAAAGTTTTGAAGGCGCAGAAAACACAACTTAACCTGAAATTTACTTGCAACTTTTTTGATGCCATTTGAAACTTTATGGATGCAAGGAATAACTGGCATATGCTTCCTTCGTACTTCCGGGTTTCTTTCAACATTTTGTCTCTTCACTTTCTGAAGCAACATTTCAGAAACAGCCAAAATTAATGGGGGCGGGTAGCCTGCTTCTTCCAGCCTTTTTACTTGGGCGCCAAAGCTAACCGACATTATGTGATGGCATGATTTTCCTAAAGCGCTCTGAAGGGCATTCGCAATTATAGCTCTTTTGACCAGCTTCGAGTGGGCACTGTCAAAAGGTAGCAATCCTTTCTTTGATCTGGGATTGTACGTCCAGCAAATATGGTCGTTCTTGAACACAAGCCTTAAGTCTAAGAACTGCAGTTCGTTGTTAACTGGTTCCTCCCATGTAAATCTAAGGCCTTGGCTGTGATTGCGGAAAACAGACAACGTCCTAGTCACTCTCTCAGCTAAATAAACTCAGGTGCCCCCTTCAGAATAACCAAAAAATCATCGACATATCTGAAAATGGAAACAATATTCGGGTCATGGAGTTGACTTTTGATTTCATTTCCAACAGCTGACAAGAAAATGTACAAAGAACAGGTGCCACAGAAGACCCAATACAGACACCTCTTTTTTGAACAAAGAAATCACCTTCAAACGAAATAGCGGTTGAGTTCAAGTAGAATTCTAGCAAAGCTACAAAACTCTCGCTGCTAATCCCAGCGGAATTTTGAAACTGAACAACACCTGTGTCCATGATCTTTTCTCTGACCGCACTTAGGAGTCCTTGATGAGGAACGGAATAATACAATTCTTCAATGTCGATAGAGAACCCATTATATTCTAGGGGGGGGGGGGGGGGGAGGCAAATACTCTAGTTGCTGTACGACGTTTGAAGAACTGTGCACAAGGAAGGGATCATCGGTCACCGGTGTGCAAAGGTTCTTCTGCAGGTAGCAACTGACGACCCGTTGCGACGTTCCTCTTTCCGAAACAATGGTGCGTAGTAGCATACCAGACTTGTGAGTCTTTACTGTAAAGAATACTTCAAGGAAAGTTCTATCTTCGTCTTTTGCTCTCTTCTTGATGGCGTCGAAATGCAAATCATCCAGAATCTTAAGTGCTTGCCGTTTTACAGAGCGCGCATTGAACTTGACGCGTTTGAAGTTCTTGTTGACGGCTGCAGTAGTCTTTTCCCGGAACAACCACGTCGGCAGGACAGCGAAACCACCTTCCTTGTCAGCTTGGAGTGCTAGAAGATCATTTTCCTTGAGAGCTTGCGACACTTTTTCAAGCGGCGGGTGTTTTGGGCGATTAGCCCCAACGCATCTCACAACGCAGGCTACGCCATCTCCTATGATCCTTTCTTTTTCTCTCTCCGGTGCATGGCCAGCCACTCTTCTGACCATAGCCAGCAACTCTTGACGTTTGGCGCGTGGTGGTAAGCTGAACTTTGGTCCTTTCTCCAAAAGTTCCTTGACTTTTTCTGGAAGAACCGCGTCTCCAAGAACGGTGAGCTGTCTCGAGCGGTCACCCGAAGATTCCTTCGGCCGGGAAATCAGACTCGTCAAAGCACGTTGCCAAAGAAACTCTGTAGTTCTTGCCGCCAGCCTTTTCATTTCTTCTAACCGCCTGTGCCCTTTTATCGGTTCTCTTCCAAGCAATATAAGGACGCGCGCCCAATCATGAAACATCCGGACTTGCCTCCAGTACTCAGACTTGAGTATCTTACAAATGCGTCTTGCGTGGCCCCATGATGGCTGCAGGACGCCGATGAGGGCATGAACCTCTAAGGGAATTATTTTCCGCTTTAAGCAGAAGGTGACCACTCGTGATTGGCAGGTAGATACGGCGATAAGGTTAGCACAAGCAATTTCAGGGTCGGTGCGGAAACTTTGATACAGGAAAGGGCCCAATGAAGAAGAGATATGCTCAAGAAGTACTTTGCTTTGGGCTAGTTGGTTCATGGTTGAAGTGGATTATGAAGACGGCGCGAAAGCGACGAGGACAAGCAAGGAACACCAAAATAACAGGACAGGCGCCAACTTTCAACTGATGTTTATTCGCTCAAACCCTTTCATATTTATGAAGCACCCAAACCGTATCACAAAGGCCTATCACAAAGTCATCCACGTGGAGCACTCAGATCACCAGCGGTATTGGTCACAGACAAGAAAACCTCACAGTATAACCAGCCAGTAAACAAATAATAGTAATTCATCAGGCTATCCAAAAATATATAAAAGCAACCTGTTCGAAAGAGTCCTAAGATTATCTGAGTGCACAAACATACAAAATAAACATACAAACCACAAATTGAAATCAACCACACAACGCAAATACGCTCGTGCCCCAGACAAACACGGCACGCGTTTGTAATCCTCCCTTCGACCGCAATAACAAAAACAGGTGACAAAGATTATCAGAAAGACCAACAGAAACGCCGAAAAAAAAATTATATTTTTGGATAGCCTGATGAATTGCTATTATTTGTTTACTGGCTGATTATACTGTGAGGTTTTCTTGTCTGTGACCAATACCGCTGGTGATCTGAGTGCTCCACGTGGATGACTTTGTGATAGGCCTTTGTGATACGGTTTGGGTGCTTCATAAATATGAAAGGGTTTGAGCGAATAAACATCAGTTGAAAGTTGGTGCCTGTCCTGTTATTCTGGTGTTGCTTGCTCGTCCTCGTCGCTTTCGCGCCGTCTTCATAATCCACTTCAACCATGAACCAACTAGCCCAAAGCAAAGTACTTCTTGTCTTGGGACGTTCTACACCCTTCTGACCCCTTAGCGCTCGTCAATTTGACAAATCCGGCGGGATCTTGGCCTTCTAACTAGTGAGCGCTTTCGCAGAGGTATGTACACCTCTTAGCGCCTAGGCGTCTCGACGAAGGAACCAGCATGGCACTGAAGCCTACATAACATTTGCCGAATTTTGATGTTCTGGTATCCGCATGGACAGAAGGAAATCGCATTCCTGGCATGAAGTCTTGGGGCCTTGAAGCCTTTCTGGCGTCAAATATTTTGACGTCAAGCATGATGCGACCGCCGCTAATAAACAAGAAGCGCATAGGTCAAACCTTCGGACCGCTGTATTCATCAACAGAGCCTCCACCGTAGCCTTACATCATGAGTGTTAAAAAGCCAATTTCTCGCAAAGTGCACCACAGTCTTCGTAACCTTCATTTCATTTGCTGACCGAACAAAATGCAACACTCCGTATATACTTGCATGTGCAACCAACGTTTAAACTTGTGGCCGCATAACAAAGACGTGCCTAGCGTCTCTTTTCAATAATGTTTAGGGGAATTCCCATAGGTGGAGCAAATTTGCAAAAAAGAATAATTACCCATTAACAAACGGCCAATGGCTGCCATTAGGCTGTGACGAAAGATATGTAGCTTTCTCATCAGATACGTTTTTAGAAGAGCAGCAATGTTTTTCTTTGAAGCCATAAGACTATCCTCGGGTCAATCATTATGGGCACATACTGCCTTTCTACCAGTGCCTTGTGTTCAGAGGAAAGAGGGCAAGCTGGTCGCTTCGTAGCCGTCCATCGGCCTATACTACTATCTGATACAATTAAGTAGACATGCAATGCCGCAGGTGCCAACGACTTTTTGGGCTGCCTTCATGTCATCGCACCGGGAATGAGCAGATGTATCATATCTTCGCCTGCACACCCGGCACATATAAGGACGTTTCCACCAGTCAACTTCTAGCCTGCAAATGCCTCTGCGTTTACGCTGATTTATGCCCTAAGCCTGTGTACTTAGCCCTATCAGTTTTTTCTCCCTGTTTTAACGCGGGCACAATTCAATTTCTAGCTGTGTAATCGTAACGAACTATTATCTAGACCATTTAGTGCCTTCCGTCCAGGCTTCTAAACCCCAACGGGAACAGCCACGAAAAGCGCACATATACTAAAGGCGGTACAAGTGTCAGCTGCATCGATAACACAAAAATCTGTTGCTTCAAGGCGCTTTCCACGGATTAGAAAAACGAGGCGGCAGGGTTTTCACAGTCGGATAATAACAGCGCGGCGAAAAGGCGGTTACGCTCAGACGCGCAGGGTTGATGTTATGCTCGATACAAGGGGGCGTCAGCAAAACGAAGGTAGTGATGATCGGAAGGTAGTGCCTGTAGAAAAAGGAAGGTTACCGGTTTAGAAAGGTGAAGACCGCAGCGAAGGGTACGCAAGCAGAGTGCGGCGACAGTGAAACCTTGCCAAGTGTCGTTATCATAACTGTGAGTAAAACATACCGAGAAGGCATTAATCAGACACACTTCGTAAGCGGAAGTTTCTGCAAAAAGCACAGTACAAAAAGTTAGAGGAGTATCCTAGTTTGCGCTGCCGCTGGGCTAATAGGACGGCGGAGAGCTAAAAACGCTAATCATTTTAGGGTTATGTTTTGAAAAAATAGAATTTGCGCTCTTTAATAAGCACGTCCGTTATCTATAAGTGCCTTTGGAATAAATGCGGTTGATTTGCTCCCATATAAAATGATGTTCAAGGACTTTAAACACCCTGCGGGCTTTTTGGAAATCTTTACGATGATACCAGGCCTAACTATTACACAATTTGTAAATGGTTATCCGCAAGTAACAGTGCTATCTACCAGTCTTCTCTATTATAATATTGAACAGTTTACTGCAGAGTTGGTTTGTCATTTCTGATACTTGAATTTGCGGTACAACTAGAGATCCTACCAGGAAGGCTGAGGAGAAGACTAAGAGATTTTAAAAATAAGTATGCTTGTTTTCTGTATTTCCATTCAATATTTTTTTTATTACATTCATTCATGACATATACTCAGTAATAATGAACTGTGTTGAAAAGAGCTATTATTCAGTTTTAAGTGCACAATCCGCTACTTCGACGATTGTCAATTTGAGTCTGGTCGAACGATAGAGTTACCTTCAGTAAAGATTCGGTGGTGTGCAACACTAGTCTGTCCCAGTCGCGGGGAAGTGGCATCAAAAATGACTTGGTGATGTCGAAGCAATGTCAGCAGTTCTTAGCGTTGGTTAGGCGGGAGGTTTGGCGTTGGTTAGGCGTGAGGTTTGAGAGAACAGGAAAAGTGCAGTCTGTCGAAACTCGCTGCTGAGGCAGAGGGGTGGTGAGCGCCATCAAGGACAAAGGTTGACCATCCAACATGCAAGGGAGAGAAGTTCTTTTTGGGAGCACGAGGGATTCAAGTGAAGTGTTAGTGGCCGCGACGGTCGCTGAGCCGTTGCGGGACCGGACAAGACTTGACGAGAAGGCGATGCCGCGTGCAAGATGACGATGAGATAGCGCGATGAGTACGTTTCCGTCAGTGATGTGGTCAGAAACAACGGTAAGTAGTTTTTCGCACTGAGGAGACAAAACAGTATGAGCTGCGGCAATGAGGGGATAATGTCGTTCAGAAAAGTCAGATGCAAAATCACTCTCTGTCGTACGGATGACACGGTCGCCACAGGAAATTAACGCTGAAGCAGTTGACCAAAATTCTGATCCAAAAATTATCGGATGCGCACACGGTGACAGCACAGCAAACTGCACATGGTGGCAGACGCCGTCGATAACTCGCACAGTACACTTTGCTGAAGGACGCAGAGGAACGTCATTGGCTCCACGCAGTTCAGATCCATCATATGGTGTCGCCACTTTTCGTAAGCGGTAGCACAAATCAGCGTGAATAACAGAAATTGCAGCCCCTGTATCAATCAAAGCTTCGACCAATAACCCTTCAGCGAAAACAGAAATCATATTGTACGGGCGATGAGGAGGAATTTTAGTAAGTGCGCTGAGTGTAGTTTGATCTCCAGCAACTGCATCACTTAGTTTTCAGAATGGCGGACAGGGAGAGTTGTTCCGGGACGGAGAGGAGAAACTGAGCGGCGGTATGAGGATGGGGAGCGCCGTCGAGATACATGGGCCCCACTAGGCTCAGACGAGGACACCGGAAGCGGGGAGGATCGATGAGGCGGGCTGGGAATAGGCCGACGTTGATAATATGAAGTTGAAGGCAGATCAGTTTCGAAGGCGTCGTAACCACGGCGTTCGTTCTTAAGGCGGCGCCGACAAAAACGGGATATATGTCCTCTAATACCACAGTAGTAGCAGACTGGTCGGGAGGGGGCCAAGGTGCGTAATCGGCTGATGCAGGTTGGGCAGTCGCCATTGCAGTAATGTGATTGCAGGGCGGTGCCAGTCGGGGCGGCGGAACAAAAGGAGGGGGGGAGGGTGCTGCGACGCGCGCATACGTCGGTGCTGAGCGGGGTGCAGGAGGGTCGGATGGCATATGTGGGGTGATTGTTGCAAGCTCTTTAATGATGCTGCGGAGACCAGCGTCATTACAAGTTACGGAAGAATGATCACATCCGTGTCGATAGACAGGCTTGAGGGCTTGGAGCTCTTCGCGGACGATGGCTCGGGTCAGTGCCCGCAGATCGAGGTCAGCAGAAGTCGGGCCAGTAGCGATGCTGGGCTGCAATCCGAAGGACTGCAGCTGGTCGAGGCGTTGGCCGCTCGTAATAACTGCATCAACAGTTGAAGGAATTCTGGGCAATTAGGGTGTTATAAGCCACAGAATTATTTCCTTACATGACGTGGTGTACGCGCTCAGCTTCCGGCATAGTGAGACTAATACGCCGGTAAAGTGCAAGTATGGCCTCTATGTAAGAGGCATATGACCCATCGGGACCATGGATGCGGGAAGCGAGCTTGGTCTTCGCGATCTCAGTCCGAACTGCCGGGTCCGCGAAGTATTGGCCAGTCATCGACGTCTTCATCGCGACGACGAGCGAACAGCGGCAGGTCACGTTGTCGTGTGGGCACAGTCGGAGAGGGCGGTGCAGCATAGGTAGAGGGTCCTGCCGGTTCGTGGGTCCTATCGGTAGACATAACGATGGTGGCAGGTGGTAAACAGCGACCGGAACGTAGCTCCAGTGAGAAGCAGGGCACAGAACAGCAAGTGGATCAAGTCTCACCTCCACCCCTTGTGGAAGAAGGCCAGGTCGAGACGACAAGTTCGAGATGGCAAGGCAAAGGATGCCGTGTCTGGCGTTTATTCCGATGGACAACCAAGACGCGTGCCACCCATGGTGCCGCGGGATGATGAAGATGACGATGCTATGTACACGTGAAAGAAGAAGATCCTTGGAAGGCTCGCATTATTTTCACTTTCGTCGACTTCTCCCCCCGATAATCCGATGCCGCGGCTCTGCTATGAATAGATTCAGCAACTGTTGCAGGTGGTTTGGTGAAGATATTTAAACGGATAGGTTTTCTGAGAGAAATTATTTCTGACCAGGGCTCCTGTTTCACTTCTGAGAAGATGAGTGAGGTTAATGATCTACTGGCAGTAAAACATATTAGCACGAATTCGTACAACCTCATGCGAATACAGGTGGTGAAGATTGGCGGCATACTCAAGAAGATGCTGTGGATGCTTAGTCAGGAGCAACGCAAAATTTGATATCAGTTTATTGCTCCGTGCTGCTCGCCTGCAGGGAAATACCGTAGGATAATTTGGGATTTCTCCATATGAGTTAGTTTTTGGGCGACACGTTCCAGGAACGCTCACTGTCCTCATAGAGCTCTGGACAAGAAAAGAGCTGCAACGGATATGAGGACGGCGTACGGTTACGTACTCAACTTAAGCGAAAATATCGACCAGAGCACATCAAAATCTTGTATGTTCTCAACGGACTCAGAACAGATATTGTGACAGCGACAGTAAAAACAGCATTTAAAAGTTGACGGTTGAGCCCTCATAATTTTGCTCAGTATGCATGATAAACTCTTAATGTAGCGGAAAGATCAATTTGTGGACTGTGGAAAGAAGAACAAGGCTTGATTTTGGTTCGCCTTGGTCTACGCTAATAAACTGTTTCACTTCAATATACTTAAACAATACGAAGAGCGTGCATCTCAAAAACTCTGTGGAGGCGTCATCTTTCGTCGTAACTGAGGGCAATTGGGAAGAACAACTGCCTACCTTTACAGTCAGTTCAGTTCAGTTCAGTCGTTCAGTCGTGTCCGAGTCTTCGTGCCCCTATGGACCATGGCACGCCACGCTTTCCGGTCTCTCACTATCTTCCTAATATCACATAACTTCATCTGCAGTGCCTTGAGGATGCCATCTAACCATCGCGCTCGCTGCCTACCCCTTCTCCGGTGACCCTCAACCTTTCCCAACATCAAATCTTTCTCCAGCGACTCCTCTCCTCTCATCAGATGACCAAAGTAGCTGAGCTTTAACTTTAGAATTTGACCCTCCAATGAGCAGTCAGGGTTTATGGTCGACAATATCTACTGATTTGATCTTGTGGCAGTCCAAGGAACTCTCAAGAGCCTTCGCCAGCACCACAATTCAAACGCGTCAATTCTTCGGCGGTCAGCCTTTTTCACAGTCCAACTCTCGCATCCATACATCACAACTGGAAAGACCATAGCACGAGTTACACGGATCTTGGTTAGCAGACTAATGTCTCTGCTCTTTACTAGGCGGTCATGGCTAACCATTGCTCTCTTTCCCAAAAACAGGCGTCTCCTAATTTCATGGCTGCAGTCTCCTTCCGAGGTAATCTTGGAGCCCAAGAAGAGAAAATCTGTCACAGCTTCCACTTCTCGTCCATTGATGCTCCAGGACTTGATCTTTGTCTTTTTAATGTTCAGTTTAAGCCCAAACTTCTCACTCTCTTCTTGTACGCGCATCAGAAGTCTCTTGAGTTCCACTTCACTTTCTGCCATTAAAGTGATATCATCCGCATATCTAAGGTTGTTGATACGTTTTCCAGCAATCTTCACTCCAGCTGAAGACTCGTCCAGACCGGCCTTCCTCATGATGCACTCTGCATATAGGTTAAATAGGCAGGGCGACAGTATACAGCCTTGCCTCACTCCTTTCTCAATCGGAACCCAATCAGTAAGACCATGCTCAGTTCTGACTGTAGCCTCTTGTCCTTCATACAGGTTCCTGAGGAGACAGATGAGGTGTATTGAAACTCCCATCTTTTGGACAGCTTGCCACAATCTGCTGCGATCAACGCAGTCAAACGCTTTCGCATAATCATTAAAGCAGAAGTAGATGGGTTTCTGGAACTCTCTTGCTTTTTCCATGATCCAGCGAAGGTTTGCAATTTGGTCTCTAGTTCCTCTGCCCTTACGAAACCCAGCTTGCACGTCCGGAAGCTCCCGATCCACATACTGCTGCAGCCTTCCTTGGAGGATTTTCAGCATCACCTTGCTGGCATGCGAAATAAGCGCGATCGTGCGGTAGTTGGAACATTCTTTGGCACTGCCTTTCTTTGGAATGGGGATGTAAACTGACCTCCTCCAATCTTGTGGCCACTGCAGGGTTACCCAAATCTTCTGATATAACGTATGCAGAATGTTAACAGTGTGATGGTTGAGGTTTTGAAGCAACTCAGCTGGAATGCCATCAATTCCGCTAGCTTTGTTTTTAGCAAGGCTGGCTAAGGCCCATTCAACTTCACTCTTCAGGATGCCCGTCTCGAGATCAGTAATCACAACCGGCTTTTGTTGGGTTTGCACATTCGGGTTCTTGTACAGTTCTGTGTTTTCCTGCCACCTCTTCTTTATCTCTAGGGCTTCAGTGAGGTCCTTGCCTCGTTTGTCCTTTATCACTCCCAGGTTAGCACAGAAACTTCCTTTGATATCTTTGATTGTCTAATACAGAGCTCTTGTGTTTCTTAATTGGCTGTTGTCCTCAACTACTTGGCACTGTATGCTCAGGAAGGCATTCTTATCTCTCTTTGCTATTTTATGAAAATCCGCATTGAGAGCCTTGTATCTTTGTCTTTCCCCCATAACTTTTGCCATCCTCCTTTCCTGAGCTATTTGCAAAGCCTCTTCAGATAACCAGTTTGCTTTCTTGCATTTCTTTTGCTTTGGAACTATCTTAGTAGCAACTTCTTGTATTATATCACGAACATCAGTCCACATCCCTTTGGGCTCTCTGTCTTCTAGATATAATTCTTGAAATCGATTCCTCACTTCCACAGCATATTCTAATGGAATTTGATCCAGATCATACCAGAAAGGCCTTCTAGTTTTCCTCGTTTTCCTCAATCGAAGCTTAATAGTAGTAAAAAGAAGCTGATGATCGGTGCCACAATTGGCCCTAGGCCTTGTTGTTACTGCTTCATTAGCGCTTCTTCATCTCTGCCGGCAAATAATATAATCGATCTGATTCCTGTACAGAGCGTCCGGTGAATCCATGTGTACAGGCGCCTCTTGTGCTGTTGAAAATGAGTATTCGCTATGGTCAAGTTGTTTACTTGGCAAAACTCTTCTAGCCTCTGCCCAGCTTCATTTGGCTCGCCAAGACCGAACTTCTCTATAATTCGGATATTTCTTCACTCCCGACCTTAGCATTACAGTCACCTATGAGAAAAACGACGTCTGATGATGGGGTGCGATCTAAAAGGCATTCTATGTCCGCATAAAATCTCTCAACGTCAGCTTCTTCAGCAGTAGTGGTCGGTGCATAGACTTGGATAACTGTTACGTTGAAAGGGTGACCTTTGATCCGAAGTGAAGTCATTCGGTCGATTTTGGGGTTGTACCCTAGAACTGCTTTGCCCATTCTTCTGTTTGCTATGAGAGCGACCGCATTCCTTCTCTTGGATTCGTGCCCACAATAAAAGACATAATGGTCGCCGGAGTTAAATTCTCCCATTCCGGTCCACTTGAGCTCGCTGATACCCAAGATATCAATGTTCAATCTGTCCATTTCTCGCTTGACGACATCCAGTTTACCTTGCGTCATAGATCATACATTCCATGTTGCTATGTGATATATATCCTTGCAACATCGGACTTTCCGGTCGCTTCCCGACACATCCACAACTGAGCGTCCTTTTGGCTTTAGCCCAGCCGCTTCATTCGTCCTGGAGCTACTAGGAATCGCCCTTTGTTCATCCCGAGTAACATGTGGGACGCCTTCCAACCTGGGGGGCTCATCTTCTGGCATCATATCTTTAATGGTATTGTGACTGGCCATAGGGTTTTCTTGGCAGGAAATACTGGAGTGGGTTGCCATTACCTTCTCCAGTGAATCACAATTCGTCAGAACTCTCTGCCGTGACCTGTCTATCTTGGGTGGCCCTACACAGCAGAGCTCACGACTTCATCGCGTTTCGCAAGCCCCTCCGCCACGACAAGGCAGTGATCCATGAAGGGGTCCTTTACAATGGACCACAGTAAAGTTATTGAAGCCGTGCAGGTCTCACCCGATCTCGACGAATAGATGCAGAAAGAGATATGGAGTTTACTTAAAAGGTATAAAGACACCTTTTCTGAAATTCCTGCAAAACTGATCTCCTGGAATGCCAAGTTGAGCTCGCCACTTTGGATGTCGTGAATACCCTGGAATACCCTTGCCTTTTGCCTTAAAGGACGTGGTAGAAAAAATAGCTAACACAAATGAATAAATTAGAGGTCATTGAACGTTTACGACCTCTATACAATTCTCCACTCGATTTGATCAAGAAGAAAGGCAACACATATCGCACTTGCATCGAATTTAGACCTATCAATGTTGTCCTTGTGTCCGATGCAGTCATCCTTGTAAGAATTGATGTAGCATTTGCCGAGGTGGGAACTAAGGTGTACTTTTTGTAATCTGATCTTATTAAAGGCAAGTAACTTCAGATGAAGATTCGAGACCGAAAACAGCGTTCTCAGACCAATTCATTTATTATCAGTTCGTCCAAATGGCCTTCTGAATTAGGACAGCATCGGCTATTATTACACATATGCGCATTTTGTTAGAGGACGCATCGTTGCTCTTTACACCGACAATGTTCTCGTAGCGACCTCTCGAACATAACATAATCGAAGAACATAATCGGACTTTACACAGGCTGTCTAACAGGGTACACGAGGCTGACGTCAGAATAAAACCGCAGAAGAATGGGATCGGGGCCATTAACATCTCCTTTCTTGGGCACAAGCTTAGAGAAGGGAAATTCGGCCATTGAAAACTGTGGTGGAAAAGCTCGTCAATATGCCACTTGCGAAGACCAAGAAGCAAGAGCGTTAATTCTTAGGGCTTGTCCGATACTACCGTGAATTCATTCCTGGCTATGCCGACAAAGTTCTACCGTACATTTATATGACAAGCAAAAATGAACCCCATCTTGCCTCCAGAACATCACAGAAGGAAGCCATTTTTGACGAACTTAAGAGGGCACTAACATCTAGACCGGTGTTAAAAGCTTTTAGTGAGCAGCTCATGCTTTGCGCAGATTTTGCCGAGGTTAGCATAGGGGCTGTTCTTTTACAGAACATGATGGCGTTCTCCAACCGGTATCATACGGGAGCCGAGAGTTAATACCTCGCGAATCCCCTTCTTCAGCGATCGAACGCGAGGGTCTGGTGATAGTCTGGGATGTGGAGCAATTCCACATATTCCAGTACGAAACGGGCTTCATAATTCATGCTGGCCAACAAACCTTACATTATCAGACGGAAGCGAAGCACTTGAATAGCAGGTACTGCGCTGGAGTCTAACGTTACAATAGTATACCTTTCGTGTAGAGTACATCAAGGGACCGGAAAACATTGGCTCTGACTGCATGGGACATTTGTAAAATCCCCAGGGATGATGTCCATACAGTTCTATTCTCCGGTGATTACCATGCTTATCTCTACAATGATAGTGTTATGGTTTATTAATGTGTATTTCTCTATCGTTAGAAGTTGTTGCAGCGTGAAAATGGTGATCTTTGGAGTACAAATGTATGCGCATTTATTATTGCTTTCTTTGAAGGCTTTTGTGAAAAGTATAGTCAAGCTAATTGTTTAGTTGAGCCAAACGGAGAATAGTGAAACGAATCTCGTACCGTACGCACATGTGTGATTGTGCCTAGTGGATTCTTCCCAAGTTTCTCAACTATATTTCAGAATACGATGTGCACCTGATTTGGGGCATCGAACTTGCCTCCTGCCCTTGTGAAGTTTGTGATGTTTTCTTTACTTTAAAAGAAAAATATCGTTATGTGAAGGGGGGCATATATTTTCTTCTTTGGGGTTAAACACAGGATTTCTGAGTGTGCCGACAGCCGAGCGATGCACGTGAACTACCAGCTCTACGTGAGCGAGCGTGTGAGGGGCCAGAACGACGAAGCGCGTATCTGGCACGAGGAGAGGAGAGTTGGCATGTCCAGAAACCGAGAATCAAGGAAGAGGGAAATAGAAGAATTGTCGTTCAAGTGTAGAGTTCAACAGAGGACGGATGTTTGGTCCGTGCTGCTAATAGGCCTCTCTTGGATCACTGATGCAGAGCTGGCCTGATTATTCCTGCAGCGGGCCGGCAGGCTGTCGACGGGTCTGAGGCTGGTTTCGAAAATCGGTTACGCTACAGCTGCCAACTTCCTGGGGCAACGGACGCAAGTCCACCCGCTTCTTCTTCTGGTACTCTATTCTCCTGAATCCACGTGACTGTTCGTAGAGCACTCCTTAACACTTCACCGCGGACGAAACGCAGGCAACTCTAACGCGTCTGGCCTGGCTACAAAACAGTCCTTCCTTTTCTGGGCATTCCTTATCCGTGATTGCTTTCATTTACCTTACTGAGTTGTGCGCGTTTTGTATGTGTTTTGCTTTAAGTGAGTTTTTTTATTGATGTTCTAGCTTGATATTATGAAAATGCTTCGTTTAGTTTTGTTTTATTTGGTTGGGATCGTGTTCGAACCTGCTTGTGATAGCGCTCCCCCTTTGCATTTGGGGACGTATTTCGTAAAATCACGACAATGTCCCGTAGACAAGCTCTGCTCCCTTTGCAGACCAGTGGACTTGCCGAAAAGCGGGGTGACCCCGGGAGCTGAGCGTAGCACAGCAAAAACTCGCTGCAATACTGGAAGCGACACAACCGCAATAAATTGGACGCGTCGCGTCTATCTGTTAACACGCGCCAAGGTAATCGAACACACGTAGGTAACTTTCATTGTTCAAGTATCGTCTCCTCTCGCCGTCGAGATGCGCGTAATAATTGGTCAGCTTCGGCCCAACCATCTCAAGCCATCCAATTTTCTGGTCGGAGGATTCATCGTCGCTGTCAAGTGATGTGGCGAGCGTGACGCCAATGTACACAATACTACGCGCTCCCATCGCACGGAAAAGAAGACATTTCTCCAAGCTTCGGTAACCCTCTACGCGACGTCACGGGCGCTTCTTACGCTCCGCGCTGACTCAACGAACCATGTGCGCCGATTTCGTGACAGCGGGCCTCTGAGCTCAATCCCGTCAAAACCATCTAACTTCGCGAACATCTGGAATTGTCTAGAGCGCCTTCGACGGCAATAACAATCTCCTAGTCTAAGCTCCTAACGCACCGCATCAACACAGCTGTCGTCTCACTTTACGTTGCGACCGTACCGCGTATTTCATGCTGAACGCCAAATAATCAATGCCGAAGTTACTAAAGTGCTTGAAAAGAACGTTGTGGAGCCCTTGAGAGTCTCTTGGCCTCAGACGTCCAGGTGAAGAAAAAAGACGAAATATATCATTTTGGCATCTAAATATTAAAACACAAAAGACGCATACCCCTTTCCGCGAATCAACTACACCCTCTAAAGTGCTACTCTCTCCTCTATGGGTCTCTCTGGCTATTCAAAGATAGCACTGTATGGCATGTAGCGCAATAAGACTGCATTTGGGACACCTGATGAGGTTTACCAATTTAAAAGGATGCCTTTTGGATCACGTAACGCTCCGGCCTTTTTGAGCTTATGGTGGACACACTTCGGCAAGGTTTCAAGTGGTCCACTTGCCTCTATCCCGATTACGTGATTCTCTTCTCCTCCACCTTGCTATTGACCTCGCTGGCCTCTATAAGATTATTTCTTTCTTTCGTCATTCCAGCCTTCAGCTCATCCCAAGTGCCGTGTCTCGCGTCGTCAGCTCAATATCTTGCGTCACGTTGTCGATGCTGCTAGCGTTTAGTACTACCCAGGCAAGCTTTAAGCCACCGAGGAGTTTATGCTGCCTTATTCCTGCAAAGACGTGCGCGGCTTCTAGTGACTATGTTTATAATTTCGTCGATTTGTGCCAGCTTTTGCCGACATCCCAGGCCTCCTCAAAGATCTCAAAAAGGGCGTGGATTTCTATTCCGACCGTAGCCAAAATAAAGCCTTTGCCGAGCCCATCTTTTAGCTGACGACGTCGCCCATTGGGACACTTCGATGTGCACTCCCCACTGATGTGTGTACTGACGCTAGCGGTCGCAAAATTGCCCCTGTACTTTCTCAGCAACTATCCAGGTACGGTCGTGTCATCGGTCAAACCAGCCGCCTATTTTTGCACACAGAGAATGTTACCCAGTCACTGAACTTGACTGCTTAGCTGGAATATGGACCATTAGGAAATTTCGCCTGTATGATATGGCAACCATTTTACTTTGTTCGCAGACTACCATGAGCTCTGCGATCTCTAATTTTTGAAACACCTCATGGAACGGCATTTGCGACTTCAAGAGTTTTATTACGCTGTGGTGTGTAAATTTAGTCACCTGCACATCGATGCCGACTGCCTTTACCGTTACCCTGCTGACCCACCAAAGAATTCAGGTGGTGCTTACATAGCCGACCTCTTGCCGGTCTCGTTTTTGCAACATTTTGTGACGAGTAGCGATAGAATACCGATCCGCGTTATGTTTATCAGACGGTCGGTTAAAAGTCGGTTATTAGTATTGGACATGGAGCGCAAATATTCATAACACCTCAACGCCGAAATTGATTTTTTAGAGGTTTAAGCTTATTTTTATGGACTGTTTTCTTTTTCTTGACACCGCGAAGCTACCGGTGTCCGCTGCTAGAAGTTCATATGAGGCTTTTGCTTTAAGACAATATAAAGACCTGAGTGCATTTCTCTCTCATTTTTACCGACTATCGCTATCGGTGCTGCTTCGAGCTGACAAAATATATTTTCTCTAATCGCTTTACAACAAAAGTTAGTGGCTGCAGCAGCTACCGTCAAAGCGCTGAGGTACACGGAGTAAGTCTTGGGATCGAATTCAGGAAGCTTGGTGTCAGTGCAGACACGACCTTACTGTTTTCATTTCAGAGAGGTCATCGGCGGCATATCCAACTATGAGAGGCTGACAGCGATACCGGCGCCAGGTCAAAAAAGGCAAGCGTTTCTTTGAACTTTCAGAACTACTATCCGTTATGAAGTCCGTGCTAAGAGAGTGCCACGCTTGAAAGAAAATAGCCGAGACCCCAAGGAGCAATGTCGCCAAATAACAGCCGCTACCACGTCTCAGCAGTCAGCTGAAGTCGAAACACGTTAATGATTAAGATAGGCCACTGCTAGTTCAGTCATTTTCAATTATCTATTTACCTGTTTCATAAGAGTTTCTAATTATAATTCATAATACAATAGATATGAGTCTCAAGAATGGAAGAAAACCTAAACTGAACACAGAGGCGCTATATATCGTTGACACTTCAAGCAACTGTAAGGTAAAATACATGATTAAAATTCTACACATGCGCTTCCAATTACACGATACTAGGTGCCTTTTCAGAGCTCACAAATTGATGTTTTTGCGTGCAATGATTTGCAAATGAGACAAATAAGCACCCATTTTACACAATGAAATTTGGGGAATCTAGCATGGCGCTAAGTAATTGAGAAATGATTTGATATTTACTCGCCTCTCAAGGGCATAACAAATATTTTCAATGTTTTGAGCTCCAAAATATAGCATATTTTGCAAGGAGAAACGTATAAAAACGACCGATTCTTCGTCCGCAGCACCAGACGGCCAGTAGCAACGCCTGGTAAAGAATATCGGGAAGTATGAACTGTCTTGCTTTATCCTTACTTTTGGCGATCAGTGCAACTGCGGTTCTCGCCACAACCACGAAGGAGGAGCTTTACAAGGTGATAAATTTCATTTTGTGCATGTGACCACACCTTTGTAAACATTTTTGAATAAGATAGAAGTAATTCAACAAAGATACTGCTCCTTGTGAAGTAATGTTCAGTAAGATAATGCGATACATACTCAAGCATTAATGTTCGCTAGAAGAGATTGTATATGAACCGGTTAATTTGCATATCTTTTCATTGATTCTTGAAAGCGAAAATAGCCATTCGGACAGATTGCAGTCTGGCAGTGGCAGCGGGCGAGCGGGCTCATCATCAAAACATGGAAAGTTCGACATTACCGAGTCACTGAAAAACGCCCAAGTGGAACGCTTAGGATTTATTGACTACAGAGATTTTTTTATTATGCTGTTCTGTAACAAAGCAGAAATGCGTCCTTTATTTCGCTTTCAAGATAATATTTTCCGCCACAGTGCTAGAATTAGTCGCCGGATGCCAAAGCCGCTGAATCAATCCATTAATTGAAAGTTTTGTTATGAAGCAGAGGACGTAGCTCTCAACTAGAGACCACTGCAAATTTACCCAACTGTTCTGAAGCTGTTCCTCTTCTATTTTATATGTACGGGCAAATTTGCGCAACAAAACCAACCATTTTTCAGAGAACGTGGCATATTACTAAATTTTGTTCTATAATTTTGTGCCTTTGTTCAAATATTGGTTTGATTTTCTTCGCCATGGGGGGGGGGGGGGGGGGGAGTCGTACAAGCTCCAGAAAGTACCTTTTGAATTTATTGGCCACAGATTAGCAGGTACAAGAAATCGTTATACACGCAAGGGTTTGGGGGTAGACCGAAAGTCACGGGACTCTGATAGATCATTACTAATTAACGAACCAGCAACCTTTAAACAAGAAAATTGCTTTATAATTGAAAAAACATTTCAATTATAAGGACACATCTTAAATCATGATAATGGAATATTTAGTTATCAGAGAACAGCAGTAACAAATGAAAAGAGCAAAAAAGCTATTTCCTATACTTGATGAATGTATTAAAAATATCAAAACGAAAATCACAAAATCAAAACAACGAACGTAATCTAAAAATGAATCAAAACCGCGTACAGAGGTAAATATATATATGATCGAAAAAAAAAAGAATATAGAAAACTTGTAAAAAAAAAAACGAAAAATGTGCCACCCCGCCAGGTGCATAGTGAATGTAGGTAGTTCCAGTAAATAAATATACATATGTAATTTACCGTTGCTCGTCTACAGGCGGAAACAAAGTAAATAAAGGTTAAAGAAAATTATTAGGTTTATTACTAGACTACATAGCGCATGCTACAGTAGGGAGAAAACAATCACAATTAATGACATTCTTGCATATATATATGGAACACATTTGCAAGGTCCAGTGATGAAATGAGAATGCAAAATCAGAAATGTTCTCTGAGGCTACCTGACTAGATTTCGAGGGGAAACTGTGAAGACAATTTGAGGGGATAAAGATATGGTTTGCAGTCCAAGCTAGAAAGGGAGAGGCTTGATGGAGGCTTGTGTTAGAGTAATTTCCCTTGTTAAGGGTGTATAAACGCAGATAACGCTGCTTGCGATGATATAGGAACGCTAAATAATGGATATTTAATTGAACTGATGCATTCCCCTTTATTATATTCGCGTAATTTCTACAGAGTGATGTAAAATTTGGCGCTATTGTGTCTATTGTGTCCCATTTTAAAATTGAGTAGACGGAGTCAGAAAACCTACGTCACTAAGTAGCATTGCTCGGGAAAGAAGTAATGAAAACAGAGCATCTTCGCTTGTTGTTTTACGTATTCCGCTTAGGTCTAGTACCCATTGCAAAATAGAATCAAAACCTGGTCGCACACATTTAGACAATAAGGCAAAGTGTGCATTTCTATGATAGGACACATGCCTGTTCTCTCCCCTTGAAGTGGTGGTGAATATAACCGGTTGCGCTTGTTAATTTAATGAGCGTTTCCCTTGAAAAAAGGGCTGATATTTATTGGCAAACAGGGTAATTAGATACTGCGAGTAATAGAGGGTTCAATAATTTAATGTTATTCATACTTTGGCTGGGTGAAGAGTTCTAGTTTGCAGCTACTATGCGCTTTTATTTCTGCAGTAATCTCTAGAGCCACTCCTCTCCCTCGATCAATGTGGCATTCGGCTAATACGACCACCTATTCCCTTTTTGAAACAGTAGTTTGTGCGTATTGTTGGAATGTGAAACCAACTACATCGTTATATGAGTAGTTTGTTGCTTGCTGCCTAATGCGAGTTCAAACTCGATAAGGACACCTGCTGTGCAAGCTGCCTCAAATACAACACTTTTTTTACGCGCAAGCTTTACAGAGATAAGTAATAGTTAAATTAGAGGGCTTCTTTATGAAATGTTGGATGAAATTAGTATGAAGGCATGCTGCTAGACTGCTTTCCTTTGCGCATTAAGCGTTAGTGGCCATATGAGAAACACATGGCTCGCCAAAATATATGATCAAAGAATTCATGTAAAATATTATAGGAATAATAATGCTGGCGTAAGTTGATATTCATAAGTTGTCTTGATTAGTAATTCGTGCTCCTTGTTTCAGATTATGACTACAAATTTATGCATCTGCATTTCTCTGTTCTTAGATTATAGAACATATATTAAATATTTGAAATCATTGGGCCACCCGTAATTGTTGTATGCTCTGCGATGCTGAATGAATTTTGGAGAACGTGTTCTCATCATCATGATTACCTTTTTTCCAATATTTTCTTGAGCAGGCTTTGAACACTGAGGAGAATATATGGATCGAAAGACGGAGTTATCAGCGCTATAGTAATGAAGGAAAGGAACACAGATGCGTTTACGTAAGCAAAGACTCACTGGAAGGGGACGATTACAAATTTCAGCAAAACTATAAAGTTGAAAACACACGGTAAGTGCGAATATGTCCTGATAGTTGGAATGCTTTTGACTGCTTAGAACGCCGTTAGCCCGTCTTCCCCTCAACTGACGCCGGTATTGTGTAGCGTATCTATAGACATTATATTTAAGCGTCTTGTAAAAATCACTACAATTTTTATTAAAAACTTCTTGGCTATACCATATGAAGACAAGCATGAATTTAGGAAATACTTGCCTATGAAATGAAGAATATAATTATTCGCAAGACATAAATATTCAACACACACACACACACA
>JAJIZL010024414.1:291474-321330 GCA_023969395.1 Amblyomma maculatum
CACATAGGTATGGTTCCCGGCACTAAATGTGAACAATGGAACAATGTGCTCCAACATGTGTGTGCTTTAGGCCCATGAAACCTACTGAGAGCTGTGAGGACCGGCTATTCTAGTCCGCAGTATTTTTTCTCGGTGGGTTGCGTTAAATCCTACAACAGTACATTTTTCTAACTTTTTATCTATTGATTTCAGAGAGAGGTCAATGCAAAAGTGGCTGACCGCCTCAAAAACGACTACCTTCATTGCCTCCTTCAAGCTACCATAACCATAGATTTATTATTGGCACGCAAGGTACAGAAACACTCCCGAGATGGGGGCAGCAATTTCAGTGCTCCGAGACGACCGCTGAAGAAACTAAATCATCTTGTCTATGTAATGCTACATCGAACGGGGTTTGACATTTTGCTTTAGTAAAGAGGTGTGCGCTAGCGGCTGTCGGAGGTAAGCTGTAACAGCTAGCGAGCAGAAGGACATGACGATGGAATGGATGAAAGTGTCCTCAAGGCCGGGTTCCTTTTTATAGCTGTGAATGTTCGCACTTCATTTGACGGTTGAAACAAATATCTCATAGGAATGAATTGTTGACGCTAAGTCACCCCAAAAAGCAAGGCTTTACCATCGCAGCCGTTTGCGCAGTGTGCCGATCGTGATGCCATACTAAAGCTGCATTCTGCAAAAAGCAGTGGAGCTCAGGCTCTTTCTACGCCACGTAAGCAATTCCAGGCGCACTTCATGAAACGGAACTGCCGCAAAACGCCAAACCCTGTTCGGGAACGCATTGCGGAGATAAACGATTCCGTTAATTGATGCGTCGTCTGGAAGTGCTGATATTTCTACACTATCACGTGCTGGTTACGGCATATCGTGGGCTTGTTTTGAAAAAAGGTCACAATAATCATAGCTTGTAGTGCGAAGAGAAGATAACCGATGGTCGCTGAGGGTAACAAACTGGATTCCAAGGGAAGGAAAGCGTAGCAGGGGGCGGCAGAAGGTAAGGTGGGCGGATGAGATTAAGAAGTTCGCAGGGGCCAAGTGGATGCAGCTAGCACAGAACCGGGTTAAGTGGAGAAATATGGGAGAGGCCTTCGCCCTGCAGTGGGTATAATCAGGCTGATGATGATGATGATGATGATGATGATGAATCATAGCTTGACGGAAAGAACGTATCTAGCCATTTCTTGCGCATATGTACAACTTTTGTATTGCCACTTTCTTACTGAATTCAATAGAAAAAAATCTATAAATAAAAATTATTATAAGAGAGCAAAACAAATTTGGATATTAGCACAGATGATTCGTAACGTCTACCAGACGATTCCACAGAACTAGAATGTACCATTTGATTCAAAACTTTTTACATTTAGCTGGGAGATTTAGCGCGGGGAATGTTTATCTCCCACATTATATATTTTAAAAGAAGGCTAGGTCGAGACGGCAAGGCCTGTGATACCTTACCTAGCGTTTTTAATTCGATCACAAACACAGGCGCGTGCCGGAGCCGGCGCTGTGGGATGCTAACGGTGGTATGTACAAATTAAAGACAATCCACGCAAGCCTCACACTATATATATAAGAAAACTTGCTTAGAGAGCAGGGCTGCCCCTCCTTCCCCCTCCGATCTCATCTTGAGGGACAGCATCTGCACCTTGGGAGAGACGACGCCGGAGCGCGCGAGTACTGCTACGAGGCCGATGAAGAAAGTTGGGTGCTCCCAATAAACAGCTTGGCTGGCTGAAAGAGAGAGAGGGTGTGTACCGCTTCGTGTGGGCGAGGAAAATATATATATTCGAAAAAATGCAGACGTGATGAAGAAAAAAAAAACAATGTATTTGACTTTTCGACCGCGCGACTTCGTCGGAAGAAATTAGGTTACAGGCAGTGTCCTATATGTATACGCTAGGTCCATTAGTATTAGTGCTGATGACAATTTTATAGTAAACCAAACTAAAATAGGTAACATGCGCCATGATGAAGACTACCACTGGCTTAGAATAAGAAATAAACACGTGGTGGTGCGACGTTATCGAGAATCCTGCGGAGCACACCTGTGTGCAAAAGTGGATCTCCTATCATCGAAACAGTAAGCACACCAAGGCACGTGGCTAAATCGAGGACGATGAGGGGATCACAATGGGTACAAAATAAAAAATAATACTGAAAAAGAACGGCGTGATAAGGGTTCCACTTATCTCCCTGCTGACCTTTAGAAGTTGCCCAAATAGTTTTATTTAAAATGGGCAGCTGAGGATTTCTACGCTTTGCTTATAATATACTTGCCGACCCACTCTTAACCTTCTCAATAAAAATGATTCTTTGACCTCACTGTCACAATGTGGTCGAAAGCTAGATTTAAATATACATGATCCTTAATTGAAAAAATGAATGACATTGCATGCCTACATGCTTGTACATTGGTTTGGTTGGACAGACTTGTATGTGTGCCTTGTGATTGTTATAACGTAATCTACAAGTTGTCGCTCTTTGCCCTACGCACTAGAGATGGCAGGCAGAACATCCAAGTAGGTAAATTACATTGCCAGGGTCAGAGGCGAAGTTGCCGTGAATGGTACTTGAAAGTCATGCTTGGAGCTAGTGCTGCCGTTATCATACGAGAACAGATTTTATAATAGCATTTTCTGTATAATGCACAACCAGTAAATTCAGGGCGGGTAATTTTCTTGAAGGTCAAACATCACGCAAATTTTGCACCTCTAAATACAGTTCGAGGTATTTCCCGGAATATATCTTTCATGCGGTCACTTTGCATCAGGATACATTGATGTCTCCTTCGAATACCTGTTACTTTAGAAAGGGAGGCTGAGAATACCAAGCTAGTTTGCTGTTTCGAGACTCGATTGTTTTTGAACAAAGTAACTATTTGCGGTCAAGTGCTTCGACGTGCCGTCAAGCGAACGTTTATTTATTGTGGGGGCATTCATTGGAGGTGTGATAGAATGTGCCTACGAGACTGTGGTTATTGCAAAAAAAAACTACTCGCTTAAACACTTCTCTAGTTTTCCTTCTATTATCCAACTTGTACTCTTACATACAACCGCACTTTACCACAATATAAGAAAGACCACAAGCCAGAAATACTTCTGTTACCTATGAACCAATTATTATATACAACTACCTGCTTTATGCAATATGGTTGCCTATTAAACGTTTTAATTGTAAACCTTTGGCTAAAGTTAGGACACTTTGTATATATGTTTGTGTGCGTGCGTGTGTATCGCAGTAAAGAGAATCTACAAAATCTCTAATGCCTCGCCAGTGAAACCACAAAACAGACAGGTGGACCGTCGTCGCAAACGGCAAGGCACTTAGTCAATTCTACCTGGCTGCGCAGCCACCGTCTGTTGCCAACTACAACTTGGCGGATTACCCAGCAGGCATTGTTCATTCAAGCTCCTATGCACACGATAGACGACAAAACGTGCTTTCATGGTTTTGCCGCAGAGGATATTATTCAACATGCTTGCGAGAATCTGGGCTTTGGTTATGTGTTTAACTAGAACGATTACTTGAACCACTCTTCTATGCCTGTGATAAATTGGTAGAAGTGGCGACTTAATATTATGAGGTGACCAAGCTGCTTTCCTGGAAATATTTCACTTCAAACATTTTGAATACGATCCACGTGTTTTATCTGAACTGAAAAAAATAAACAGGAAAGACTAGAGTGCCACAAAGAAAAATGTTGCAATTTGCTGCTGCAACAATATTGAGGAAAAATATCTTCTTTTTGACCGGCACACACCGCCGCGGTGGCGCAGTGTTTCGACAGTCGACTGTAGTATCCAAAAACACGGGATCGAATCCTGCCTTAGCAGCCACATTTTTAGAGGCAGAAAGCAATGCTATTCTTTGCTGTGCGATTTATTTGAAACGGTAGGGGCCCTATCCTAAGGCGTCTCTAATAGCCTGAGTCGCTTTTTGGATGGTAAACCCTTATAACCCAAACCAAACCTATCCTTCTTCACTTTGAGCTTCCGAGATTTCAGACTTCGCCCGTGAATGTAGTGGTCTACAAAAAAAAAAGGCTTGCGTAAAACCTACTGAAAGGATTATGTTGGTTCGGTTATTTAAAAGCTGATATTTACACTCATAACATATACTATACGTTAATCTCTGTATATCTTTTCAGCTGAAGGAATATTGTCCGCATGTGCTCTTAATCATTCCATTTCTATATGTCACAAAGCGACTTGAATTAGAGTGTCATATAGGCCAGAGTAAAAGTACACATTCCTTTTGCGGCTTAAACATTTGGATGCATTAAGAGTAGTAATGCAATACTTTAAACATTTGTGCTGATGTTCCTAGAAGTTATGGCTGCAACAATGCCACCATCATTCAAGGTACCTTCGCCATTCCGCAGTTGTGCATGAAGGTTTAGTAGTTACATCCTAATCAACTCATTCCATTGCCCAAAAACAGAGATAATATTTAGCAATTAAGACAACGATTTACCTATTAAAAACAAGCCTTAATACTCAGGCCATGGGAATTTCCGTTATACTGTAAACCTTGTACCGGCGTCCATGAATTTTAAAATACATTTCTTATTCCCATCAGCAGGGCTTCGCTGTGAACTTCATGCTTGGCAGACTGCCCTTCCGGGGATTGAGTCAACTTCTTGTGTGGACAAATATAAAGATATTTGCAAAGGACAAACGGAATATAAGGTTTACTCGGCTGACTGCCTGAGATCCTTGTGATCCACATGTCATGCTTTGTGGCCTGCGAAGGAAGCTTGTTATGTGTTTTGAAATAAACGCCTTCTTATGACATATTCAGTTTGTCGACTCCCACTTTTTGATTTTTTTTTCTGAAGAAAACTTTAAGACATCCGTTTTTTTCTACCGGTTTATCAAATATTTCAATGTATTCCGACTTGATGGCGATAAAGCAAGCTATGATACTCAATTTGCATCAAGGCTAAACTTCTAAAGGGTTGTCTTGCGCCAAAACGAATAACTTTGGTGGCGGCGGGGGCAGCATGCGTGCCCGGCGGTCATCTAACGAGGAATAACCACTAAATTCTGCAGTGCTCAATGTAAAGCCAGCAAAGAAGCATCTAAGCATAATCTTGCATTTTTGGGCAGAAAATAAGCTTATCGAAATATCCTCCTCTGGCTCTAAACAAAGCTGAGGTGTTAATTGTTCCCAAAGAATTATCGTAGGTTTCTAATAACGCTTTCAAATTTCATAATAACCAAAAATGTGGCGCAATAAATACAAACACAAGCGAAGAGACACAACACACGCGCACACTACCAACTGTAATATGGATCTGAAAACACTTCCGCTTCACCACTCCTCTTCTTTTACACTCAAGTACATCTTCTCATCTTCCTCTTCCTTGCCAAGGGGATATTGGCACTTTCTTGCCCGCAGAACATAAACGTCGTCCAAGCATGGCGGTCACTAATTCTACGCTCACTTCCTTCTCCACACCTCTGCTTTGCCCAGAACCTCATACCACACTGGACAGTCACAAAGATCACCACATAGTCATATAGTCACACACTAATAACCACCGCCACACATGTGCAGTAGGACATGTCCATCCACAACACATCACTTGTGAAGTCCCTATGTATTGAAAGACTATAACCCGCCAACATGTCCATCCAAAAAAATCACTTGTGAAGTCCCTATGTATTGAAAAAACTGTAACCTGCCAACATGTCTACGAAGCAACGAAGTCCATGTACTTGAGGGAAAAAGAATCTTTAAACTACCATGGCCACAACACGTGAGAGGTGTCCAAGAATAACAGCTTTAAGCCCGATAATCAACTCGTTCTTTGCATTACTCAAGAAGATTGCTCAATAAAAGTAAATTCTTTTCTACGTAAACTCAGCGAAACTTCATTATGCTGTCTTTTTTCTTCTGTATCCAGAACGCCTCTAAAATTTTGCGCGCCATCTTATCCCGACTCTTCCCTAAAATATTAAGCCTGCTAAACAATGGCTCACACTTGCACTTCTGACAGTGCAGGGGTAAATTTTATAGACCGAAGTGCCGCCGTAAGTGTGTTTCAGTCCGTCTGCGACGTGGAATAGGCATCTATAACCAGACCAGCTCTGCCGGGCTGTACTCAACGTCACGCCATCGTAGGTTGTAGCATCTGGCTTCAGTTTACTACTGTTGTTTGATAAGCAGCAGTGCGAGTCGTCGGCTTCCCCCTTCATAATGAAGGTGGACGGCCGCGTCAACATTGTCCTCATCTGTTACTTGCTGCAGCATCGGGTCAAGAGTTAGCTCGGAACATAGAGGCAATCATATCTGTGACGATCTTGTTCAGAAGTTCTTTAAATCTCTGTATGCAGATGATACAGACAGTAGCCCCCAGACGGCTCGTTGGCTGTCGTTGAAGGTGAATTGCTTGATCTCTGCTGTAAATGATGCTTCTGTGTAGATTATGAGCACTTCAAGAACGTTATGTCGGAACAAAATATCTTCGACAAGAATCTTAGCAATGTTTGCTTCGGTACCGTTAGGCAGCAGCTTTTTTTTTCGGCTTAGAGAGTCATGTACTCGGTGGCCACAGTGATCTACTTGTTGTCTGGTTATAAAGTTGGGAAGCAGCTGAAGAGTTTCAGCCCTATTTGTTGAAAGCGCTTAGTCGTGGTGGTATAAGTTTTAGCAGACGAGCAGGCGTCATCGAGGATTTCTTTTTAGTTAGCACTCACGGCCCATTCTTCAATAATGTACTAGGTCAGCTGCGAACCGCTGCCAATAATAATTCTTGGTTCGATCAATCTTGTGTGCAAACCCGCGATGCCCAGTCGCCTCATTGTAAAACGAATGCAGTATTTCCTGTCTGGAAGATTTCGCGCACTACAAGAAGTGGTGCTGTCCTGTTGGGTAGAAAGATCTACACGAGAACATCACTGCGTAAAGCGGACAATCATTGACACCTTAGCGCAGCAGGCGGGGAAGTAGTCAATCCTTGATGTAATGGACCAGATTGCGGCAATCTGATTGGAGTACGAACACTACTGTTACAGGAAACACATGGAGCTTACCGGTTCTGAGAATGAGTCCTCGTCTGGTGCAGATTAGAATAGAATTGAAAATATGTTTTTTCTGTTATACACAGTAGTAAGTATGGTTCGTTTAAGCGTTGTCGCTTGGGTGCGCGACAGGGCAGTCGTTAAGTACGTACGCAAAACATCTAAAAAGAACAGGCATTTTAACGGGGGTTCTCATGAGCAGTCTGTGTCGGAGTCGGGAGGAAAAACTTGTACATTACAGTGATATCGAATTCTTGAATACGTATTATCCCTCGACCAAGGTGCCCGGAGGGATCTGTCGAATTGACGAACCAGTACAGAACATGGTAATCGCTCATTCATTCTAGGGAATCAAATTGTTTGCTTCAGCTCTATTTAGGGACAGCTAGCGTATGCGATAAGTTTCTCTGTTCAAAACGTTTCTTAATGAGGACGATTCTAGACCCACGCTGCTTGCGCCTGTATGTATTTCAGTCCCGGCATTATCATCAGTGCCCGAGGACAGAGTGGTATGGTGGGCGGCGCTTAAGTTTTATTGCGTAAACAATACTACGCCAGGTTTAAGCCCGTCGCGTAAACCGAACCGTAAGTCACGTTTGACCTTTAGAGTGACCGCAGATGGGAACCCTCGTCCGGTAAACCCGGTCGTTATCCACGCCTCGCCGCCGATGGCGCGTCGCTGCCAAAGCAAAAGAAGTGACCGCAGATGGGCCCCCTCTTCACGCCATTCGGGTAAACATGGTCGGTAGCCACACCGCGCCGTAGCTACAGCTGCGACGCTGCCGAGTGCAGGCGGTGCGCTCTCGCCAGATGTTGCAGAATGTGGAGAGGAGGTGGAAACTGACCATACAAAATTCGTGTTCGCTCGCTTTTCCCGACCATTCGACATTCTTTCTGATAAATAGAAATAGAAGCTAAGTCGGCTTGCTGCAGCCAGGAAGCCACAACGGTCTCAAGAGACAGATGAACAACGCTAGTGGATTAATGGATTTAATACAGTATTGCTTACGCAACCTACCGGGTTTAATTTTTTTTCAAAGCTTCTCTTTGCGACTTTACCCATTTAATGGCCCCGTCCGTCTTGGTAAGTTAAGTGAAATTCTGGGCTATGCTCGAAACGTTTCTGGCAAATCGTCGGCAATAAGTATTCAGTGCAAAGAGTCTGCTGAAAGCTTTTTTTTTTTGCCAGCAGGCTGTGGGAGCTGTACGATCAAAGCTGCTTTCAGCGGGTCTGGGCGAATACCTTTTGTTGAGGATAGGACAATGGAAGGCTAAGTGTCACTTGTCTGCTTTCAATTTTACCCTGATGCCCAATTTAGTCCAGCACTTTCCGAAGCAGCATCAAGGATTTCATTGACTTGGTCGCAGATGGGGAAGACATCATGCCTGTTTGTCAGTTCAAATGCAGTGCTTGGGAAGTGGTGTTTGTCACACCTTCGATGCTGTAGCTCGCTGTAGCTTTGAAGAAGGCTGTGAGTTTGGTATTGACCGATCCGGCATAACGCTGGATTCATGTAGAACGTGGGTTGAAGTTTGCGTAGGTGAAACGTCTACGGAAAGATAAGGAAGGACGAATGAATCTGGCATGTATGTGTGCTTGCTCATCGACGAAACCAATCATCGCGCCTTTGTTCAGGTGCCGGTACTCGTGGGAGAAGTTCGTCATCAGCACATAAGCGTGTTCGTCCTAGACATGGACCACGAGCCTTTCTCTTCCTAGTCAAATATCAAAAGACCAACTGCGTGTTTTCGTCGACAAGGCTCTCAGCGGTTTCGATGTCGGTAATACCCACTCAAGCGATTACGCTAGACAGATGTGGGACTATCAATTCTTCGGCGTGGGCGTTGAGACCGCGTGACTCAGCAAATCTGTCGTAGCTAGTATGGCTTTGTCTGTCAGCAGTTCGATGAGCTTTTAGCGAAGATCGATTAACGCCGGTGAGTGTCAAAACCTAAACCAATGGCGCAAAAGCAAGGCTACAGGACCACGGGTCTGGTAGGATAAATACGGCCATTTACGTTTACACTTGCAGCGAATCACATCGACAACGTAATCAGGTTACCACCAGCAATACGCATCAGCTGGCAATCTAAAATGGTCTTCACTTTCTTAAGATGGGTGTTGAATGGTCGACACTAACCACGAACCAACTCAATTCGGAGTACATCGCATGTCCTCTAGCTTCCTTCTTGAAAAAAGGCTTTGATTAAGGACACAAAATGTGGGGTAAAATTTATCCCCCAAAAAACAGAGATTATGCGGGCGGCAGAAGGAGTTCATTTCAGACGAATTTTTAGCTGAAGAAAACTAAGCTGTCACGGTTGGTACCGATAGCAAATGCGCGCTGAAAAAAAATACGTCCATTTTCGATTGATATTACCCGTTTTTGCCACGTTCTTTACTAATGCTGTTGCCCTTCATGGATCACTGCCTTGTAGTGACGAAGGGGCTTGCCAAACTCGATGAGGTCGTGAGCTCTGCTGTGTAGGGCCGCACAAGATAGACAGGTCACGACAGAGAGATCTGACAAAATGTGATTCACTGGAGAAGGTAATGGTAACCCACTCCAGTATTTCCTGCCAAAAAACCCTATGACCAGTCACAATATCATTAATTATATAGCGCCAGAAGATGAGCTCCTCCAGGTTGGAAGACGTCCCAAGACTGGGACGCCTTCCAACGACTGGGGAACAAAGGGCGATTTCTAGTAGCTCCAGGACAAATGACGCGGATGGGCAAAAGCTAAAATGACGCTCAGTTGTGGATGAGTTGGGAAGCGACCGGAAAGTCCGATGTTGCAAGGAGATATTTCACATAGCAACATGGAATGTAAGATCTATGACGCAAGGTAAACTGGATGTCGTCAAGCGAGAAATGGACCGATTGAACATTGACATCTTGGATATCAGCGAGCTCAAGTGGAGCGGAATGGGAGAATTTAATTCCGGCGACTATTATGTCTTTCATTGTGGGCACGAATCCAGGCAAACGAATGGGGTCGCTCTCATAATAAACAGAAGAATGGGCAAAGCAGTGCTAGGGTACCACCCCAAAAACGACCGAATGATTTCACTTCGGATCCAGGGTCACCCTTCCAACGCAACAGTTGTCCAAGTATATGCACCAACCACTACTGCTGAAGAAGCTGACGTTGAGATATTGTATGCTAACCTGCAATACCTTTTAGATCGCACTCCATCATCAGACGTCCTTTTTCTCATTGGAGACTGGAATGCTAAGGTAGGGAATGAAAAAATATCCAGAATTACAGGCAAGTTCGGTCTTGGTGAGCCAAATGAAGCTGGATAGATCATAGTAGAGTTCTGTCAAGAAAATAACCTGATCATAGCGGATACTCATTTTCAACAGCACAACAGGCGCCTGTACACATGGACTTCACCTGACGGTCTGTACAGGAATCAGATTGATTATATTCTTTACCGGCGGACACAGAGAAGTGCTATGCAAGCAGTAAAAACAAGGCCTGGGGACGATTGTGGCACTGATCATCAGCTCCTTGTTGCCAAATGTAAGCTTCGATTGAGGAAAACGCAGAAAACTAGAAGGCCTTTCAAGTATGATCTGGATCACATTCCATCAGCATATGCTGTGGAAGGGAAGAATCGTTTTCAAGAATTAGATCTAGAAGACAGAGAGCCTGAAGAGATGTGGACTGATGTTCGTGATATAATACAAGAAGTTGCTACTAAGGCAGTTCCAAAGCAAACGAAATGCAAGAAAGCAAACTGGTTATCTGAAGAGGCTTTGCAAATAGCTGAGGAAAGCAGGATGGCAAAAATTATGGGGGAAAGAGAAAGATACAAGGTTCTCAATGCGCATTTTCAGAAAATAGCAAGGAGAGGTAAGAATGCCTTCCTGAACATACAGTGCCAAGCAGTTGAGGACGACAGCCAATTGAGGAACACAAGAGCTCTGTATAAGTCAAAGATATCAAAGGAAGCTTCTGTGCTAAGCTGGACGTGATAAAGGACAAACGAGGCAGGGACCTCACTGAAGCCTCAGAGAAAAAGAAGAGGTGGCAAGAATACACAGAAGAACTGTACAAGAAGGACCCGGATGTGCAAACCCAACATAAGACGGTTGTGATTACTGATCTGGAGCCGGGCATCCTGAAAAGTGTCTGAATGGGCCTTAACCAGCCTTGCTATGAACAAAGCTGGCGGAAATGATATTCCAGCTGAGTTGCTTCAAAACCTCAACCGTGACGCTATTAATGTTCTGTATACATTATGTCAGCAAATTTGGGCAACCCTGCTGTGGCCACAGGATTGAAGAAGGTCAGTTTACATCCCCATTCCAAAGAAAGGCAGTGCCAAAGATTGTTCTAACTACCGCACGATCGCGCTTATTTCGCATGCTAGCAAGGTGATGTTGAAAATCCTCCAAGGTAGGCTACAGCAGTATGTGGATCTGGAGCTTCCGGACGTGCAAGCTGGGTTTCGCAAGTGCAGATGAACTAGGGACCAGATTGCCAACCTTCGTTGGATCATGGAAAAGCAAGAGAGTTCCAGAAACCCATTTACTTCTGCTTTATTGATTATGCAAAAGCGTTTGACTGCGTAGATCACAGCAGATTGTGGCAAGCTCTCCAATAGCTTGGAGTTCCAATTCACCTTATCTGTCTCCTCAGGAACCTGTATGAAGGGCAAGAGGCCACAGTCATAACTGGGCATGGTCTTACTGATTGGTGTCCGATTGAGAAAGGAGTGAGACAAGGCTGCATACAGTCGCCCTGCCTATTTAACCTATATGCTGAGTGTATCATGAGGAAGGCCAGTCTGGACGAGTCTTCAGCTGGAGTGAAGATTGCTGGAAAACGTATCAACAACCTTAGATATGCGGATGATACCACTTTCATGGCAGAAAGTGAAGTGGAACTCAAGATACTTCTGATGCGCCTACAAGAACAGAGTGAGAAGTTTGGGCTTAAACTGGACATTAAAAAGACAAAAATCATGGCATCTTGTCCTATCAAGTCCTGGAGCATCAAGGGACAAGATACAGATTGAAGATGCAGATTCATAGAGTCTTTTCAGCCCATGCTGTAGTTATCACTTGGATCGGCTCTGAACGCTTATTTCCCAACTGCTAGAGCGCCCGGTCGGGCGACCCGGTAAGTCTGGCAGTAGTTTCTGATCGCCAAACATTCTCAATGGCCCGTTCATTGCCCGATTCTGACACATATGGTAGGGATTAGTTGGCCCGAATGTCTCTGAGTGCCGAGTTCTTGTGCAGCTTGTACGTCTCTTCAAACAAGTCCCAAAGTAAGCAACCTCGTCGCGTGCATGAATTGCACGCCCAAGCTCCTGCGGCCATTCGGGGACCCTGGAAAACCGACCGTGACCCAATACGCCCCTGTCAGAGCATTGAGCGTCGCGCATCCCTTTCAGGCTCTCCTGTCCACATCAGGGGCAATGCGGTAACATGGAAATAGGAATGTGAGTAAAATATCAGTAAAAGCGTACGCGCGCATCTGGAATCTCTAACAGAACTCCAGAAAATAAAACTTGGATGATGCTATGAAGATAATAAAGGAAAATAAATGCACCTGCCCTGCCTGTCGAGATCTCATAGGAGGAATGCGAATTGCCGTTTAAGAATCTCGCATCTGATGCTTTTTATTCGCGCGCACAAAATCCCAATCTACCATATACCCGGTCTGCATTTCGGCTTAAAAAAACAAATTGCACTGTCGATAGGCGAAAAATATCTTCACCACACAATTTCACTTAGGATGTTGGCATATTTTCACCAGTTTCTTTTTTTTTCTTAGATCCGGCTTTCTAACTAGCATTGCAAGCATTTTAAATTATTATCATTCCTTGAAATCCGAACTATGGAGGCTTTACTACCCACATTTGGATTTCAGTTCCCTATCATGTGTCAATAGATATATTTAGATGTCGTGACTACAAAACAGGAAAGAGTTCACCCGAAAACCAACCACATCCAATACTGTGAACAAGTACAAGTCAGAGAGGTAAGGAAATGAAAAATAGATGAAATTAATCACATCAGTTCACAGTTTGAATGTGAGTGTTCTCATGTGGTCAGCCGCTTGGACCAACAGCAATTGAATGTATTATTATTATTATTAATTTTATTACTATTATTTTTATATAGGACACCGCAGATGTCTATATAGACCGTTAAATTATGGCCTTTGCAACAGGATGTGTGTTGTACGCTGTAAACGCCTTGACAAACTGAATTGAATTCAATTCAATTTCAATTAAATTCAATTTATTTTTCAGAAAGCTTCTGAAGGGTCACCTGGGCTAAAAGCTGTCATGTCAGCTTGACAAGGCCCAGGTGCCCGAATGTACAAGGCAGGGCATGGTGGCCTACCATGCATAGGACAGTACAATGAAAAATAAAATGCACAAAATTCATGGTACAGATTTGTACATGTGAAAATATCAACTATGATAGGCCCGCAAAACACGAAATAAGTCCCACATCGACCTACGTAAGGCTGGAAAAATGGGTATCACCAAATGATGCCAACACCTGTCTCTTGAAGTGTACTTGATAGCAGGTAGAACATAAACACCGGCTCCGTGCTTGAAATACCAGTTCAAGCCAAAACGGGCCTGCACACTCAATTCGCTAGTTTTTCACATCGGCGGCAGCGTTGGCGGAAAGCGGAGGCGCCTTCGTGCTGCTACCGTCGGTCCCTTTCTTGTGCACCTGAGGGCAGAAGCATTTTAAACTTGGACTCTGTACTGTGGCCGGTAACCGCCAGCAGTTTCGCTCAAAGCAGCGCTTGTAACCTGAATTGAAAGAAATAGCGGAATACTTAGAAAGAAAGATCGGTTCCCCTCCTGCGGTATTCAGCCGTCAGCTGTTGCCCTTCAAGCTGCACTGCGACTTGCTCGTAAAGAACCTCGCGCTGAACAGGATCACATACGTCTCTGTCGTACCTAAGGCACTCCGAAAAGAAACTTTGCAGGCTTTCCACGATAAGCCGACAGCAGGGTGCCTCGGGATGGCGCGCAAGTTGCATCGGATCCAAAAGAAGTATCAGTGGCCGTGGTTACCTACAGCCGTTGCCCAATATGTGAAAGCGTGCCGTGAGTGCCAGCGATATAACGCGGCCCGGATCGGACCAGCTGAGCTACTGAACCGCATACTGCGTCCGTCCAAACGTTTTCAACAAATTGGGATGAATTACTTCAGACGCTTTCCGACTTCATCTAATGGGAAAAAGTGGCTCGTCATGAACGACTAACTTAACTGCTTCGCCGAAGCGATAGCCCTGCCTAATGGCACCGTGGCAGAAGTCGCCAAATTTTCTGTTGAACAAGTTCTCTTACAACACGGCATCCGAGAAGTACTCATCCTGGTCAAATGAACAGCATTCACGGCAGAGCTGCCGCAAGCCACCTTACCCTATAATCATACAAGCCACCGACATACAACAGCGTACCATTACCACACCAACGGACTTACGAAGGAGCGCCTTACCAAAACCATCGCAGACCTGATAGCCAAGTACGTCGAAGCCGATCACAAGACCTCGGGCGCCACCGCGCCGTACGCGACTCTTCGCTTGTAACGCGGCCATCCAGGAGAACCAGAATGATCCTGCTCAAGCTTGTGTGCGCCAGGGAGCCCATGGCGACGCTCGACGCAATGCTGCCGCACGTAACCGACTAGGAGAACCTGGAAGTCACAGCTATCTTCAGCGTGCGGAGGAAGCGCGACGGCTTGCATGGTTGCGCGTAAATGATTAGCCACATACGTACGCCCGACAATACAACTTGCGACTACGTGACACAGAGTACAGGTTGGGGGACAAGGTGAGGGTTTCGACTCTAATGCGTCGCCGACGGCTTATTGAAAAGCTCTTCGGGCCACACAAAGTCTGTCGACGCATCGGAGAGCTTGACTACGATATCATCCCCAAAGGTGCGACCGCAACCAAACAACGCTGGGCGCGCCCAGAAGTTGTCTATTTTGTGCGCCTCTTATTGCTTACGCGCGCTAAAATTATTTTAAAATCTTGAATTTTTTTACCACTTTGTGTTTTTTGCCAACATCGGTTCGATACCTTTTTAAGGGGGTAGTAATGCCGTAAACCATTGAAATATTTTTTTGTTTTTTCGACAGCCACCCGAAAGCGACCTTATCACTCTGATTTTGGCACGTTGATCAATTCTGTATTTTTTGTTTGTTCATGCTCGTAGTCGCGAGAAGTAGCCTCATCAGTTTCTTCAACGCGCAAGATGCGCCGAGATATGTCTCGAAGATTCCTGACTCACGCGTATATTTCTTCAATGTTCCATGTTGTTTTCAAACGTTAGCGGCTTTATCTAAATGTCTCTGCTCCGCTTTTTAATTTGGCGTTGACGGGTGCGACGGACATTCTTTGTTCGAAGACCGCCGACCAAAATTGTTGCTATCGCCGCTGGCGAAGGCCTAATACATTTGCGGGCGCAAATCAACCCATTACAAACTTTATTTAGGTGAAATTCAAGCTTCCTTCTTTGTTATCAACGCATTTTCACCTCTACGTGAAATTTTCAATTTGCAAAGCTGCATTTATTACTAACAACGTAACAAGTCGCTCACTTCTACAATAATCTGGCTATTCAGCTATCTATGACAGATATTCCAATGTTCCTTGGTCTATACCCCTTTTTCGCACCAAATACGGCATGCAATCATTGTCTTCGGTTCTGCCAAAATACATGAACGTTATTGAACTTAACAGCATATTCCTAAGAGATATGGTAGGAGAGAGGCTGAAGACTATTCTTTACCTTTTTGAAGACGCTTATATGGATTTTGCTCTCAGCTATGCTTAAAACTGTAAAGTAACCTTTGTTTATGTAAAAAACTGGATGATCTGATACTATTGCTTAATATATTCTCGCAGCTTTTGTTGTGATCACTAAGCGTTTGTAGCTGTCTTCTGAACAGCTAAGGCAAACGTTGCCTCAGCAAGAGGGCAGGGGCAGCTTCTCAAGCTGCATTCAAGAAAGTTTTTTCCCTGCGTCCTCTTTCTCCGTGATACCTTGCACAACTCAAAGAAAAAAACAAGACCTTCAAACATAAAAAAATGAGATGATCGTGATAGTAAACCAAGCTTCTTTCGCGTTCGATATAGATTCACAATTTGTCGATGCCTAACCACTCTCTTGCTGATTTGAGTCAATTACGTCTGGTTTGGTAATACCATTTTGGAAGCTAGCCAAGGTACTGTTTCTATTAAAAACCGGCACCCAACAACATTTGTCTAATTCCCAACATATTTTAATATCGTAGCCATGTGAAATGTTTAAGCCTATTTGGCGCAAGAAATTAGGATTCCTGCATTGTTAAAAAGTTCTGTATCTTTTTGAGCACATATTTGTACAAAGCTTCAGCACTACGGTACAGTAATACATTTGCGCCAGACATATGCATCTCTATCGATATCAAATAAAATATGTAATACTTTTTTGTAAAATTCTCAGATTTTTTGATATATTACGGCCTTCTAATATTATATTCAAACTGAACGTCCTATTAGATATCCACGCTCTGAATATTTTTTGTTTTCTTCTGCGACTGGTATCATCATTTTTTATGAATCAGTTAACTTATGTCCTCGCTATGTATAATTTGTAGTGTTTGTGAGAGTTGCGAGCTTTATCATCATTATCTTTGAGGTCATTATGGTCAGAATTCATAGGCACACCACTTAATTTGTTCTCGCTGGGATCTGGTGCAGTTTTATCGTTCACGCTTGGTGTGGCCAAGATTGGCATTTTACCGTAATATGACCAGACATTGTATGCGGAAACTCATGTGTGCTTCCACAATGTTCCCGATTCTTCTAGACATCTTCTGTTGCTTTATCCGTACATTTCCATAGTGACATTAAGCAATAAATCTAGTGGTGATATTTCATTGTTAGCATTCAAAGTTTCATTACTGACTAGAACTTTTGCTGCTTTCATCACCGAATTCATTTATTCTTTTGCGGTCTACGGTAAGCTCGAAAAATTAGAGCCCAACCTCAATATCTTCTCTTGTAGCTGCTGGTATTGCCACTAGCACTAGAAATTTGGTGGAAATCCTGTATTTGATGCTCCAGACTATCTACAAGCCCAGAGAGCAGCCCTATCCCTGTCATCCCTGGGGACCAGCCCAGAAACCAGCGACCCAGCCGTTGACTTCTACGGCTCTCACATGAAAACAGTCTAATATAGGGATCAACTTGCATGAAATTATGGAAGCCTTCCTTACGCTTATCAGCGGAGCTAAGTGCGCAAGTTAAACTTCCATCTGCTTCTTGGATAGCAAACCGGTTCCATCTTGCGGTTAACCTCCGTGCGTTTCCTCTTCCTCCTCTCCTCTTCTCCTCTCCTGGTAGGGGATTTTTGTTCTTAGCCAACTGACTAAAATATCCGGTGTAACAGGTGATGTTCTTCTCAGGGTTTCTATTCTTGCTATTGATTCTTCCTATTCGAGCTTGTGTCTTGCACTGTGAGTTGCAGTTGCAGTTGAGGTGCAGTCATGAGTTGGCAATCGTCCATATTTTTCTCGCTTGTCCTTGTGTCTACGTGCAAAGTTTTCACTGCGAAAGTAATCATCACTTGGTGTTTCCCTATGATCCGCACCTTGTAGTGTCCTTATTAGGCTCATGGGGTGATTCATCAGAAGATTTAGAGTAAATAGAGACAGTTGTCTTACTAGCTTTGTGTTGCGGCACTAACGCTCTCGCAAAATGAGGTTGGGCGGGTACATTATAAAGGAATGTCGAGAAAAGATTGACCATGCGATCGAAGACCGGCAAGCACTAGAAAGGCAAATTCATTCAAATTCCAACAACTTCGACGTATCAAGTTTCTCTAAATGTCCTTGACGGAGAGTTGAGGGAACCGACGCAGTCAAGCATCATCATCTGGGCGGGTAATGGAGACATCAAAACAAAGCAAGGCGTCGTCGAAGAAAATATCCAGTTCTTTCTCAATTTAGGACAGGCATTGCTATAGGTTCAACTCATTTTTGAAATAGAAGACTTCAGGTACTTGTAGCGAACTTCACAAAGGAATACCAGCATTTAAATAAATGTATGATAATTGCTTTCTTCGACTAGCTCACAAAGAGAGACATGCATACATACGAGACTTATTTACCCTCTATGATCAATCCGGTGATGAAGCACTGCACCAACGTCATGAGGCTACATATAAGCATATAAAAGTATTACCTTAGATTGACCCAGACTAAATGTGCAGTCTTCTTCAAAACTACGCCAAACGCTTTTTGTCAGCATCGAAGGTGTGACGCAACCCATTTTCCATCCATAGCATTGTCACTGACGAACAAGCTCTCCCTATATACCAAATGTGCTACTGTGTATCGTCGAGAGTACATCATACCGTCTGCAAACAAACTGACGATATGCTTCGTGATAATGTCATCCCGACATCTGAGAACGTCTTTGCTGCCTCAGTACTTGTTTTGAAGAAGGCGCGCTGCACACTTCGCTTCTTCATGTACTGCCGTCTCTTGAATAAACTTAACATAGAAGGGTGTTTAACAAGGTCAACACGTTTTAAGGTAATGATGCATCAATAACAAAGGATGACATCATTGTCACTAAAGCCAGTGAACCGTACCGCGTGTAAACGCTTTGTCACTGAACATAGGACAGTTTTATAAGAATAACAGTGGTTAACTTTCCCCTGATCACGGCACTCCGTCACTGAGAGTACAGTTGACCTTTTCTCCTCGACGTACAGCCTACTGGATGTATATCAGACCAAAAAGTCGCTAGAGATAAGAGAAGCAAGTCACTGGAATAAATGTTAGCGCGTGTGATGAGGACAAAACCGTTTGAGTATTCAGAAAGCGTTGCGAAAGGAACCAGTACGCGCTATTGGAATCTGGTCTTAACGGCTCAGCTTAATATCCTGGCAATTATTTTTTCATGTGTAATCTAATTATTTGTAACATTATAAATGAAGAAAACATGAACGAGGAGATCTATTGAATTATAATATTACTGCAAAATTGAGGATAAAATTAGTAACCGCTCAAGGCCAAAAGATCAAAATAAGAAGTGGAGGCACGTATTGGATATAATGAAAACGGCGAGAAAAGTAAAATATCGCTTTGATTGCCTCATGAATGAACTCTATCAAATATTGAAAAGAAACAAAAATGTTTAGTATACAATGGTAATTATTGTTCCAAGTATTTTCTGAAAAGCAGTATCCAGGCTCTAGTCCAAAATCACATTAGAAATCGCTCGGTCATCATAAGTGGTGAATCATTGTACATTTACAGAAAGCCTAGACCGATAAATCTCCACCATCAATCATGATTAGAGAAAACACTAATGTACTCTCAAGTGTTCTGCACTGTTGTCATCAGTGCCTGTAACTTAAAGTGTACCTACAAGAGTCTGAATTCGGGGAAATAACACATATTTACACATGACGCGAGGGCTTGGCGGCAGCAAATCAAAATGCACAAATAGGCTGTTAAGGCAAAAATTGTTTATGTGATTATGTCGCAGGCACTGGAAGTAGGGAAATGTTTCTACGTCAGTTTAACACACATAATCTTAATTCTAAAGCCGAGTCTTGCAATATTTTATATTTTGACTCACGAAGGCACCCGCACAGGTGAGCACTAGCTTGGAAGAGAAACAATTTGTCGAGAAACAATTTTGTAGAGAAGACGCATCCGCAAATGTCAGAATTTATTTGCATGTGACTTTAGAATGTGAGGAACAATGATAACTTGACAACGCTATTCCGTCTGTAGGCATCATGTGTTTCATGCTCATGTCCACAGAGGGTATTGTATCATAACCAAATGTGACGCGGTATAGGAACTCATGTATTGGAAATAAGCCTTAAGAGGAGGGATGGACGTCCAGTGCCAATTGAGAGACAGATGAATTCAATAAAATGAATAATACCTGTTTTATGAAAAAAGTTAATGCACTAACAATTTTTGAATATTCAAGACAGCATAAGCGCGATATTTCGACATCGCAATAAGACCTACCTCGAAATGGTGCGCATTGTGAAGTACGAAAATTATCTTGCCGAAAGGCAACATGCGCAATAAAGTCATTGGGACTGAATTAATAGTATTCACTGCTCATTATACTCAATGGAGAAATTTTATGGAAATAAATTGCCTCGATCTCACTAGAGGAGGTTGTCATATTTTTGGTTTACGCTGTGACAATTGTCAATGATTTAGAATCTTTCACATAGAATGCCAGAAAGCGAGCTTCTGACGCAGGACTAGTGCCCAATATGTGAGAAAGCTCAATGTGGAAGCTGAATTTATTTCATTTCTGGCTACCTATGAAATCTTTTTGGTATCGAGTATGAAGATATCTACACCCAATCCACTGCTATGCTGTTATATCATAGCTATCTTACGGGAGCCGATCATGTGCGATCTGGCAATGCAACTGCAATCTCCCCAAAATACATCCATTCGTGAAGACGTACACACCAGTCACTAATGAATACTTCACCACATGTCCGATGCCACACTACCTGTTTACTCCGAAACTACCAGCGGCCTCGTGGCATTGTCCCTCTGCAGACATCTAAGCGCTCGTCATTATGACAAACCTAGTGCGGTCTTCGCCTTCTAACGCATGCTTTTCAAAGAGTATCTGCTACTCTTCACGTCTCATGGGCTCTTTATTAGGACAACATTGAGGAACTGAAGCCGACAGGATATATGAAGAATTGCGATATTGTATGCTGCACGTATATGCATAAAACGATAGTTGCTGCCATTATGCTCTGAGTCCCTGTAGCTACTCTGCAGACGTCAAAATCTATCGCGCACCAGGTGACAGCCGCGTAATGAAAAAAACAAAAACAAAGCATGAATAGCACGCGGTTGTGAACGTGATTCTACTCCTCGGCGAATCACTTAGGTGAAGCTGTCTGGCAGCTGAGTTAAACAATTCTAAGCCTACAGCTCAGCCTTACATCGCATGTGCTAAGCGACCCCTTTCTCGTGCTGTGGTCATATCAGGTTTCCATTGGGGCGCAGAGCTCCAAGAAAGCAAGACGAAAACGTGAGCTGCATGTGCAAACCAAAATTTTAATGCATGGCCGCTTTACATAAGGAGCCTAGTCCCTATTATCAAAACGTTTGAAGGAATCTCTCAAGGTGGACAGGAAAATTAATAAAGAAGTAATTACTTATTGCCACGCACTTGATTGCACCAATGCGGCTACTACGAAAAGTATTCAGCTTGCTCAAATGTTAAGCTTCTAATAATGTTGTATAGGTTTTCTACGTACTGGTTGTCTGTCGTCGAGCGAATGATAATCAGTAGTTACTGCCTGCTTCGAATGCCTTGCAGATCAGACGAGAGGTTAGGCAGTTTGATTCACCGGAGCTTCCATCGGTCTAGAACTCCGTCGTATTCAACTGTGTATTCATTTTCATTTATTTACTGCACAGTACTAGCCTCAGTTGATGCTACGGCAGATTTGGACAACTGCATCGGACAAAACGAACAAGCTTAAGTGTGAGAAAGGGAGAAACTTTACGACTCCACAAGCATTGAGAGTTGTCAGGGTTGGGCCTCATTGGTAGATAACAAAGGGAGATAACAAATCATATTTCACAGCAGAAGTAAAGTAGCTTCAGAATCAAAGAGACCACATATCCGAGCGTACACAAGCTCAAAAAAGAACGGAGCACATAAACAATAGTATAGATAGGAAAACCGATCAAAATAAACATTAATTACAGCAAATAATAATTTTTTGCCTTAATGCGCAACATGCTGAAAAATATTCCCAAAGCATTGAGGACATATGTAAAAACTATTTACAACGAAAACAGAAACAGTGCTTAGTCATCAGAGAATTTTAACAGCATGTAGTCCTATTTCGCGTCATGTGTTTCCCCATAGGATTATCCTGTCATAGAGCTATCTCTGGTGGATAGCTCTATAACTCTCGAAAACAAAAACATCTTGCAGGTACAATATGAAGGTAAAATGATCATAACTGGAACTACATGTGTACGAAAAATGAGGCTATTCATGCAAGCAAAATTGACGAATCCAAAGTCATTCGTCTGTATAAGCCTCATTATCTTTCAAAAACGGCATACGAGCTGCTCAGCAGACACACCTTTTATGATGCTTAAAGTAAAATGGATGAGTGCGCGGTTTTTACACCATATGAATTAAGCTGCTTTCTAGGAATCATTGAGAGAGAGAGAGAGAGAAAGAGAGAGAAATATCAACTATTATGACCGTCAAAAGGTTGGCGAGGATCCGAGGCGCAGCTCTGCCCCAGCCATTTCCTTCCCCTTAGCGGTCGACCTGGATCGTTAGGATCTGAGCAGCGGCAAGAGCGAGACAGATGACTTCACGTTGCCCGTTTTCGTCCTGTTTGAGAAGTAATGCCTCCCAGGACTTATCTGTTCTGTCAGGTTTTCTATATCTAGGACACTTCTATATCATGTGGATCATGTCCGCTATGATATCGCAACATTTGCACCTGGGGCTAAACATTTCTGGGTGCCACTTGCTGTAAACCTGGGGGTTCGGGAATACTCCAGTCTGTAGCTTACGCCACATACCCTTCTCGCTTTTGGTGAGTTGCTTACACGCTTTTGGAAATATTGATCTGCCTAATTTATAATAATTAAGGATATTTTGTAGGTATTGAGGTCATCATCGAACAGTAGGGGATCCTGATCGCGCAAGGGGTACGGGGTTGCGCATAAGTCGTCACTGGGATCCCAGAATGTAGCTAATCCTCGGGCCAGACTGTGCGCTTTCTCGTTCCCCCTCAACCCCTTGCGCGCCGCTGTCCAAATGAGTGTGACCTGCTTTGCCAGTGGTGAACCGCTGGCCAACACTCTTGCTGCTATGGCTGAAATGCAGCCCGCTTCGAAGTCTCTAATCGTTGATTTGGAGTCTGTAACTATAATTTTGACCTGTTGTTGGGTTAGCGCCAACACAATGGCCACCTCTTCCGCCTCCATTGTGGTCGAGTGTCGGGTGCTGCCGCAAACTATCGAGCCCACGTTTTCTCTAGTTGCTACTGAAACACGTCCCATACTGTTCGCGCATTGTGCGGCATCTGTATATAAGACGTCCTGTCTACCCTCCAACGGGCTTGCAGCGCTGCAGCTCTATCACTCCTCCGGTTCTCATGGTAGACGGGGAGCATGTTTTTGGGTAGCAGGGGTATTTTTAATTTGTCCGTAACCTGTCTAGGAACCATGTCTGTACGTCTGGAGCATGCTTGCGGCTCATAGCCCAGTTTCTCCAAAATGCTGCGACCAATACGACTGCGCAACAGTCTCTGGTATCGGGAGGTCGTTTCAGCCTCAATGAGCTCTTCGAGGGTATTGAAACCCTTAGTCTCAAAATCTAGTTTGTCGACGTATTGGGTGGTAAACCTTGTGCTGTTTTGATCTTTTGAAGACATAAATACGGCGCCCCATAGACTATCCTAGTAATTAGAGAAGACTGGACAAGCCTAAGGAAGTTAGTTCTTTCATGTTCGCATGTTTGTTTGCGATCCGCTTCAAGAGTCTACAAGTTTGACTGGTACTAGTGTCTAGCTTCTGTAGTGTTTCCGAGTTCTGCCGTTAGCCTGAATTTTTAATCCCAGAACTCTAATGCTGGCCTCCGTTTGTATAAAGTTACCGTTGACCCTGAGTGTTATTTCTGGTTATCCTGCTTTATACGCCGATGGTGGGGCGATCGGATTGGCGTGAGAACGAGCGCTTCCGATTTCTCGGCCGAATATCTGATCCTGATTGGTTCTAAGTATCTTTCTATAACATCGATTTTTTGCTGAAGTGGCTGTTCAATTTCACCGTCACTTCCCCTGCACATCCACAGATTCAGGTCATCTGCTTATAAGTATGTTTAGCCCCTGGATTTCCTCTAGCTTCGCGGGGAGGCACAGTAAATATTTACATATGCTACACTTCACCATGCACTGCGCTTTGAACAAAACAGATTAATGGACAACAATTTGGCCAGCCTTAAATTCCCATCTGACCTAATAATGTGGTCAATACACGGTATCACTTTGTGTTTGACATTACTTGAATTTCGGCACACAATACATTCCATTGAAGCTCGAAACGCGGGGGGGGGGGGGCATCGTCCTTCTATTGAAAGAAAGCTTTTCAAGCCTAGTTTCATACTGCATGAGTGACCGGAATGTCTTTTTCTCACGCTGTCTAAGCGACCAGAATTTTGAGATGCTTAATGGTTCATTGTAGCCATCAGTCCTTTACTGCCCTTGACCTACCTCCACGGGGTAACATGAACGAGATCCTTTCTGTGTTTTGAAAAAAAAAAGGGAATAAATTGTTGCAGATAATATGTTATCTTTTGTAGTATGTGACTTTAACACAGGCATAAGTGCTGACTGTGTGCGCAAAAAGAAATTAATAATATAGTGTCAAACCGTTAGACTCCAGAACATCATAAATAGCCCAACGCACATAACGCCTTCATCTTCTGCATTATTGACCTTTTTCTCAACAATTCTAATTTTCCTCTCGCCGTGGAGCGTTTCGCAGTAAGCATCGGAGACCACCTGTCAGTTTTCTGCGCATAGATATGAAATCTAGTTTAACAGTTTAATCTAATTTAACTAGTTTAATTGCCATCTGTAGCCTATTTAAAAGAAAAACATTGAAATATTTATTACTATAGAGACAGGATTCTGTGAGCCTGTTCTCTTAAGCACCGACTCGGATGTTGCATATGTAACTGTCTTGTGGATTGTTACTAATCTATCATACTTGTTTTCATACTACTGAAGCAAAGATGACGAAAAAACGTTGGCTAGCTTTGGGGGCCCCGCCACTTATTCTACTTATGAACATGAACCGCTGAATATTCGCGAAATGTATTATGACTAAGGATATTCCAACACTGGTTTGCATTAAAGCGTTTCGGAACTTTTTCGGCAGAGAAATAAGGACAGCAGGAACGACTTGCGACAACATCCACTTTCACAAGGAAATCTGCAATAGTCCAAATTACAGCACATTTTCATGCTGACATCAAAGATGCCAGGGTGGTAGTAATCAGTAAAAATGGAGACTAAAATAGCATAATTACTGACCAGCATTTCGTTTACCTTCTCTGAATGCAAAAACGCACAATTCATTAAGAAGCCTATAATTTGCTTCTGAAAGGCTCTATTTTAAATGACTGCGAATATGAGTTTCGAGAGAACAAGTTCATGCAGCATGCATTACCTGACCAGAAATATTATATATTATGCAACAAAGAATCCCAGAAGCTTAGAAGCTTGCATTTGGAATCTATGTTTTAGTTAGTTTTTTGACACATTTAATCACAATACCATTTTTGCTAAACTGGAACATTATGGAACATGTGGTCATGCCCTCGCAGTTCTCAAGTCATATATGTGCTTTTGTGCTATATGTGCTCTATGTGATAATTTATACCTTAGAAGTATATCAAATCCTTAATATGCAGGCATTTTGAGATAAAGGTGTAGGTGAGCAATCATCATCATCATCATCATCATCATCATCAGCCTGATTATACCCACTGCTGGGCGAAGGCCGCTCCCATATTTCTCCACTTAACCCGGTTCTGTGCTAGCTGCATCCACTTGACCGCTGCGAACTTCTGAATCTCATCCGCCCACCTAACTTTCTGCCGCCCCCTGCTACGCCTTCTTTCCCTTGGAATCCAGTTTGTTACCCTAAGCGACCATCGGTTATCCTCTCTTCGCACTACATGTCCTGCCCATGTCCATTCCTTTTTCTTAATTTCCACTCGAATGTCGGTAACTTGAGTTATCTCTCTGACCCACTCTGCACGCTTCCGATCTCTTAATGTTACCCCTACCATTTTTCGTTCCATAGCCCTCTCGGTTGTCCTCAACTTAAGTACAACTCTCTTGGTCAGCCTCCACGTTTCAGCCCCTTAGGTGAGTACAGGCAAGATGCAACTGTTGTATACTTTCCTCTTGAGAGATACCGGTAAGCTGCTAGTCATAATCTGCGAGTGCTTGCCAAATGCGCTCTATCCCAATCTTATTCTTTTTGTTATTTCTTTTTCATGGTCCGGATCTGCGGTTACTACCTGTCCTAAGTAGACATATTCGAATACTACTTCCAGTATTTCGCTACCTAATGTAAACTACTGTTCCTTCCCGAGGCTGTTGAACATTACCTTAGTCTTCTGCATATTTGCTTTCAAGCCTTCCTTTCTACTTTTTCTGTCTAGGTCATCAATCATTATTTGCAGTTCATCTCCTGAATTGCTTAGCAAAGCAATGTCATCAGCAAATCGCAGATTACTCAGGTATTCTCCATCTACCCTTATCCCTAACTGCTCCCATTCCAAGTCTCTGAATACTTCCTCTAAACAAGCTGTGAATAGTACTGGGGAGATTGCGTCTCCTTGCCTAACACCTTTCTTTATGGAAATTTTGTTACTTTCTTTATGCAGAACTATGGTTGCTGTGCAGCCACTATATATATCTTCCAGCATTTTCACGTACAGCTCGTCTACCCCCTGATTTCGCAATGCCTGCATCACCGCCGAGATTTCAACTGAGTCAAATGCTTTTTCGTAATCAATGAATGCTATGTATAAGTGCTGGTTATATTCCGAGCATTTTTCTATCACCTGATTGATGGTATGGATATGATCGAAAGTAGAGTACCGTTTTCGAAACCCTGCTTGATCCTTTGCTTGATTGCAGTCTAAGGTTGTCCTGATTCTATTAGCGATTACCTTAGTAAATACCTTATACGTAACAGACAGTAAGCTGATTGGTCTGTAATTTTTAAGGTCCTTAGAATCCCCTTTCTTGTGAATGAGGACAATGTTTGCATTCTTTTATGGTTCCGGTACCGTCGATGACACCAGGCACTGCGTATACAGGGTGGCCAGTTTTTCTAGCACGATATCCCCCCCGTCCTTCAGCAAATCTGTAGTTATCTGATCCTCTCCAGCTGATTTCCCCCTTTTCATAGTTTCTAGTGCTTTCTTGACCTCGCTCTTCGTCACTGGTGGTGAGCAATATGTGAGCGTAATGTAAGATATCTGTAGTTACCATACAGCATCCATATTTCTGCATAAAGTCAATGATAAAATTCCAATTAAGAAAGGTGTTAGACAAGGAGACACTTCCTACAAAGAGGTATTTACAGATTGCTATAGAGTGTATTGAAAGGCACGGAGTGGGAGCAGTTAGGCTTGAGGGTCGATGGAGAATATCTCAGCATTCTGCAGTCCCCAGATGAGGTTTCCTTGTTAAGTAACTAAGGCAGCAACTGCAAGAAATGATAAATGACGTAATATAATGCTGAACAGCCTTGCAAACGAACAGCACTTTAAAATAGGTGGCGAAGTGTTGGAACTGGTAGGCGAAAATGTGTACATAGGGCAGGTAGGTACCGCAGATCGAAAGGTAAATAACTAGAAGAATAAAATTGGGATGGAACGCATTTGAAAGATACTCAAACATTATGCCTAGCAGCTTACTGGTATCATTCCTGAGAAAATGTATATAACAGTTGCATCGGTCAAAACATTTAGGGCAGAAATAGGAAGATTAACAAAAAGGCTTCGACTTAAGTTGAGAACAAGTCAAAGGGCCATGAAACGGTTAATGGTAGGCGTAATCTTAAGAGGTAAGAAGCGCGCAGGATGAGTCAAAGAAATAACTAAAGTTACTGATATTCTATTCTAAATAAAGAAGAAATGTGCATGAAAAGGGCATGTAGCTGAAAAAGAAGATAACCGGTGCTCTCTAAGAGTTACCAAATGGGTTCCAGGCGAAGGTACGCGTAGGAGGGGGCGGCAGCCCATTAGGTGGGTAGATGATATTACGAAATTCGCAGGGGTCAAGTAGATGCAGCTGGCACAAGGCCGTGTTTTTTTGAGGAAATTGGGAGAGGCCTTCGCCCTACAGTGGATAGAGTCCGGCTGATGATGATGATGAATAGACACAATGAGATAAGATTTAATATTTACGCGAACTCTGAAGCTCATTCTGCAGCTGCACTGATAATAATCAACTAAGAAGCTCTGGAAGCAATGATTCACTTCTCTGAAGGAGTGGTGGTCCTTATATTATTTTACAATAAAAAAAAGAAAATACGAAGGCAATAATGTTCCATCCTAAGTGCAAGCTAAAAGGGTATGCCCCATCTATACATTTCAGTGGCACAAGAGCGCAATGTGCCCATTCAATCGCATCACGTGAGATATATTTTACACCTACAGTGTCAAGGGAAACTTAAATGATCAACATTCGCACTACGCTGGGTAACTTCAGAAGTATAGAGTGTTGTAATAAATACATTCTTGCAATGAAACAAAATTTGAACTTTACTATCCACACTATTCCGAATATTCAAGGTATTTTTATTCAGTATGAGGAAAATTCAGTATCTGCAGTTTCCAGCACCCTTTTTAATCCAAAGAAAACGCTATGCGTGATACAGATTCTTCAGGTGACGCACTATTACGTCTCACACCAATAAAATAAAAGTACTTCTAGTCCTTAACCTTTTCAAGTAGAAGTTTCTTTGTTTCTATAAATAGCAGATGTCACAGAATGACCCTTTTTGTCAAAAATTGTACACCTCTTTCCACACAACAGGGCCAATATTACATAAACCCCTAAAATGTTAGATGTATCCAGGTGAAACACAAACTATGGTTTTGCTATATAAAAGTATATACTGTCAAAATGTGTATACTGTTAAGAGGAAGAAGTAGGTGGAGAGTTCAGTCAGTAGAACTGCTATTGCTGGGCGTGTTCAAACTGACTTCCTATGGGCTCAGCTCGCCTCTGCTCTTCCCAGTCTCAGTACCTTTCGACAAACTCATATTCAGAGATTTGGTGTAGTCGCTGGCTAAGAACATTGATCCTGGAGCTACGAAGCCACAATCTCCTGACACCCACAATGCCTAAGGACGGTAGACACGAAGCCGTGCATGCGGGCCCGGCTGTCATCTTGCCGGCCCTCTTCGCAAGCGGGGCCCAGCTATCTTCAGTAGGACCAATGGCGTTGATGTAGAAGATTGGCTCAGCTCCTTCTAGCGGGTAAGCCGCTACAATATATGGGACGAAGGCACAAAGTTCAACGTCATATTTTATCTTACCGGCATAGCTAAACTTTGGTACCGGAACCAAAAGGGATACGTGCAATATGTGATCACTTTCAAGACGAGGTTCGCAGAACTGTTTGGTCACCCGAGTATCAGGGAACTCCGAGCTGAACAGAGCTTGCGGGAAGGTTTGCTACAGATGGATGGAAATTTTTACAAGCTACAAGAAGATTTCGTCAACATATGAAAGTGGGTGAAATCCATGTCGAAAGCTGGCAAGATAATCTCCATCTTGAAAAGCATAGATGATTACCCTTGTTAGCCAGTGACTTGAGCACCGTTGCCAGCGTCGTCACGCTCTCCCAGGCCTTCGAGGAACTGTGGAAACAAAGCGCGCTGACTCGTCAGCACCCAACGCAGATGGAACCGCTTGCCTCATTGATGCCTGAAGCCGTCAGCTCCTCCTTGCTGCAACAGATAAGATTTCGTTCGTGAAGATGTGGTGGGTCAGATTTCACTTCTCCCTAATCCTTGTGAATAGCCACCATATCTGGCCTCTGCTCTCCTCCATTCAGGCGCAGGTTGCTGAGGTAGTCCCGTCCCGTCATCCGCCATCACATGTAGCCTCTCCGCTCACTTATGTCGACATTCAACGGCATGTTACCGCTTCCGTGACTTACACCAACATTGCAAATTACGAGCGCTGCGACGGAGAACAACAACGAGAG
>JAJIZL010024414.1:331330-380992 GCA_023969395.1 Amblyomma maculatum
CACACACACACACACACACACACACACGCACACGCATATTTATATTATTTCCTTTTTTAAGTTCCAGCTAGATGCAACAGATATTTTTAAACTGCGGCATGCTTGGATGGCTCATCGTAGATCCGAAAAAGTGCAAATATCTTGACAACATTGGTGGTACTTTTTGTGACAAGCATCTGAAATGCTTAAGCCTCAATTCTTTCAAAACGTGTCTGATCCATTCCGGCGCCTGCATGGGCGCGTCCATACGAGTGCGCAGATATAAGAAATCTTCTATGTAGCTGATAAAGAATTCTTCTTACAGCTTGACTGGCTTGACGCACACCTCTCACGCAGAGGGCTCCTTTAAAGACAAACTAGGGACGTCTGTTTATTGGTTTGAGCACCACATTCTGACAAAGTACGTTAAGTAAGACACAAGAGTCTTCAGCTTCATGTGTTGTCCCATCTGTAGTGGTCGATTACTCATTCTTAGCAAGAGAACCCTGCGCATCGGGACACACTGACCAACTAAACTGACCAGGTCGCGCTGTACGAAAAGGCTGGGCAAACGACAGGTGTAAGGGAAGAAACAGAGATATTGATCTTGTTGTTTCCAATTTCGCAGTTGAAGTTGATAAGCTGGTCGTTGGATCTCCAGTATGTATGACGAAGGACCTACCCCATTTGCTTTACCAAGGCAAGTGATTTGTGCTCAGAAAAGAGGCTGAGAAATATTTCGCACACTGATAGCCCTGCCTTTGCCATAAACGCTTCTATCTTGCGCCATGCGTTCTGGTTCTGGATAACACGCGTGTCAATCTTTCTCGTTATCACAATACGAGGAAAAAGACATACTTGTATACTTACCAGAATATACACCGACGTTTATGTTTCGCGAAAACAAGCATTATTATATTTCACGACGTTTTGACCGAGGGACAGATAGATTTCTAGAGTAAATCACTCCAGAAATCGATCTGTCCCTCCTGTCCCACCGTCACTCCTGCTTTACGTTTTATAACGTTGGACGACTGAAAAAAATAGAAATTAGCCTCAGGAAGATTAGACAACAAGATTGGTACGGTATATACTTATACATATGCATAGCGGCGGTACAAAACGAGATCATTCAGGCGTTGGAAACATGGAACTCTGTACCCTCTAATTTCATAAAAAACAGAGCATCACTTTAGGATAACTTAGCAAACGAACTGATATTGCCATTAAGCTCACTGCCAACGGTGGCAGTATGTTTATTTTACACAAATGATAATATTCAGAACGACAACCACGAGTACACAAAGTTCTAAAAGAAATATCTTAGAATCTACCGCTCAACAACTTCTGCTGTAACTTATATCATAACCTATATATTGTAGAACTTTTAAACTTACCATTGTTTGGTTTTTGGAAAGTCAAAATTCCACATTTCCGACCATGGTTCCAGGATTTCAATGTATATGTAATACCTTGCGCTCCTGCGCGAAAGCAAAGAAATAATTTATCACACCTGAGAAAGTCGGTGTATCCTTTAGTCTTTCTCGTCATGTGTGTTTTGCTCTTTCCTTTCTCAAAACCTATTCATTTCTGAATGTTCACTATTAGACGAAATAGTTTACCGAATTAAAATAAATATCATTAAAATTCCACAGATAGAAGATCAGAATGAATTTGAAAAAGCATGTCATGCGCTATGTGTTACCGCGACGACTGGGGCACAAGTGATTGGAAGCAGGTCAAGCATGAAGAATTTGTTCCGCCACTGATTTTCGAATAACTAAGTAAATAAGTTGTAGGTTGACCGGATATAGTAGAATATCTATAATTAAAATACATAGAATATCCCCATTCCGATAGCATCTTTGCGTTTTCAATTAATTTGGGTTATATTAAAAGCTGTGGTGACTTGTATTCTACCTAAATTATTCTTACCAGCTAAATAGTTTTGTTAATAGGGCTGGCTTGAGCGTTTTGAATCAGCCATCAGCCTGTCACCAGTTTTCAGATGAAGGCAAAAGCACAAAAATTTTGGTGAGTTATAGGCGTACGTATCAACATAAATCAACTTAAATACAAATTATAGCAACTAATATTTTCGGAAATTTTGAAAAGCAGTAAATGTGGTGAAGGAAGGATATGAAGAGGAAATGCCCATCACACAGGATAAAAGTAATGAGGTAATCGCAAAAAAAATGTTGACCAGTGCCACACAAGCCTCAACTTCTAGCACAAGATATGCCATTAAAAGGTTGGTGCTCTGACAATGCAGAAGTCGAACTAATTTCTGTGTTCAGACGCGAATTATGACCAATGCGCACCTAAAACACTGAAAATACAACAAAACGAAAGATTGAAGTATGTATTCTCACCTTTTTTCTTGCTAACTTTTAGCGTCGCAAAATCACCTTCCTCGGAAAGTACGCCATATAGTTTTTCCTTCTTCCTATTATAAAAATAAATATTTTCAAAAATAAACCTTTGTGTGTGATTGAATTGAAATATTACAAATGTTTACTAGATAATTTTCAATTTTTGTTGGTGTCTGTCTTCAAAACCACGATCAATCCTTTTGATTCAAAAGGCATGTTGGGCAAAATTTTGGATACAGTCAGGCCGGGGAATAGTACGCATCATTTGCACTTTAAGAGCATAGATACTGACTTTAGAAAGCTTTGACATGAGTTTCAGAAAGAGCCCTTTATTTCGTCACAATATTAAGCTCAATAGGTTAGAGACCTTTTTTTCCAGTTAAGTAACGTCATAGACAGCAAGAAACTGTTCTCGCAGAACTCGATCCCTCTCTTTCCAACACGTTAGAGTTAAGGCTGACTATAGTAAGGAACAAAATGCGCTCACCGCTATGGTAGAGGGAGGCGCTTCGAATCACCCATTGGTTAAAATACACGTAACGAAAGTACTATTGACAATGCCATCCTGGATACCTGCCAATGTGAACAGCTGGCGTAGCACACTAGATAAAACATGAATATTTGAGTTGGTATTCCGCCGGCACAATGTAGTTGGTTAAATTCTTCATATAAAAAACTATCTGTCATAAACTGGGCTTTCATCGGGATATAAATATTTGCACAAACAGAAATATTTCGTTACATTTTGTTTGATGTCGCTTGCTGTTGGATTTCTCTTATATCACGTTTGACACCGTTAGCTCTACTACGTTCATTTTTTTTAGAAATGACGCGTTATTACTGCACCTAGTGCCTCATGCGTTCCTCAGATGGCGGCATGTACTTGTGCACTGCAAGCATTTTTCTCTGTTGCTGCATAGCAAACACCGTCGCCTTGATCATCATGCCCAGGCGCGACAATATGCTATTGCTGCTCATGCTCTCGCCTCATGCAAATCTGTTATACACTATGGCGTTATGTAGTGCGCTTCGTTGTCTTCAAATTTACAATTCATGGCACTGTTGTACTGTGCACGAAACATCATCATCATGAATTCCATCTTCCTCCTTTGTTTAACATAGGTATGTAACTTCAGCACCCGCTTTGGGACTTCCAGGCGTTATCCGCCCACATGAGACGCTACTCCTCCTTGCAAAAAATTCATCAATCGGCACTTTGACAACAATAAAGTAATGTTTTGTACACTTCCTGATTCATATAAATCTTTCCCTGCCAGTCGGCTACGCATTATTCGACGGATGACGGTAAATGCACCTCTTACATTATCTTGTCCTTTCTTTCACACACCAATCTCCTGCATTCCCGAATTATCTTGAACGCAGTGTTAATATACTATACGTCGTTTTATCCAGTCCCGTGAGAATTCAGTACCCTCGTATGACACATCATTCGTACCCAGTGTGGCGGGCTCGCCTAGCCTGGATCCAGCTCAATTATATGTTGGCCATGATCCCCAGGTTAAGGATATTCTCGACGCTTGATACTGCATCTCAATAAATTTTTCTTTCCTCTCCCTACGCCCTGCATAGGCTTCATTTTAGGATATAAAGAGGCCGATTCCGCAATAGACGGACTCGAAAACGTGGAAGGAGGCGCCAGCCTAGCCCATCGGCGAGAAGCTTACAAGCGCGGATGCGAGGCAAGATCGAAACGACAACAGCGACTGCGGCTAAGGCGGCTACGCTTACAAAAATTGTTTCAAGGACAGTTGAACCTGTACAATGTTTCCTTTGCGGGCCGCAAATTTTCGAAGCAAACATCTTTATGTTTATTTTACTACTGCTGTTGTGTTTTTGGAGATTAAGCATGACACCACGTACTTGACAGAATATTTTATTTATGTCACTGATTGAAAAAACTGTTAGCTTTTGATTTTATTTTGGAGTCGTAAATTTGATTTACTGATGCTTGCCCTCCAAGCGTATAGCTCGAGAAAGGTTTTAAACATTTTGTCGCGCACTTTACGAAACGAACAACTCAACGTGCAGAATTTTTGCATTCTGCTTCTGGTTTACTTGAGGATAAGAGAGGCGCGCTGCGCGGTTTATTGCACCGTGTCGAAGGACAATGCGCGCAGGCAGTAGCATGTAATATTGTGACAAATCATGAGGCCGTGGGCAAGGCGAAACAGACAACACCGTTGTGAACCCATTAGATCCTTTAGCAATGAGAACAGTGTTACGCAACGCTCTAAGTGAACCAATCAATCTTCGCGTATGCGCTCGTTTTTGCGGTATTCAGTCGCCTAAAAGGTTAGAATTCAAAAGCTGGAACTCCGAGCTACAAACCAAGCACACATCTCAAAAACTAACAATGTATGACTATGATCAATATCATCATGTATAAGGTCCAGGGTTCAAGTCCTAGGGAAGTTTTTGGGCTCGAGTTCGGAATTTAGTTCACATTTGTCATATCAACGTCGACGTCAGGCTTTGTGATAAGTGGGACAAAGCCACACTCACCATTGCTTTCCGCGAGGGCTCTTCCCTCCTAATGCTGTCGCTCCCGTATTTTCTGAAGGAATGAATAACGGACCTCCATATTAAGTCTGGTTTGCCATTTATTGCTACAAACATCATTACAATATAACTTATACTCAGCTGTCTCTGGATTGGCACAACGTCTCACTCTCTAAAGGGCATATATCTGATAAAGGGGTTAAGCTATACGCAGCACATCTGCTTATATGCCTCCAGATGTCGGTCATAATTATCTTTCAACGCCACAGGACCTACCCCAGCGCGCAATGTCGAATCTGTCGCCTCAGCTTTAGCGAGGTTCAAACTTCTTATGAGAAGGTTGTCTTGACTCGTATTTATATAAATAATTTGTCTGAACTTACATTGCAGTACTAACGCAAATTCTGCATTTAGTACGTCTCACAATAATAAAATTTAGAAAATATTTGCGCAATTTACAAGTAGTCAATCAATAAAGATTTCTACCTCTATCACAGAGCCCGCTGTATGCGCCAATAGAATGAAACCTAAAATCCTTGTGAAACAAGCTTCCGTTTTGTATCAGTTTTAATCCTCTTAACTACTAGTGTATCTCCATAAGAAGCTGACCAATTCATCGCGCTTTTCTGCTGAATTAGTTTTACCCACTGTAGTACTCCAAAATTTTGCTTCCGTTGCCTGACGCTATGAGTCATAACGTTTTTAAGACCGCAAACATGAAATATTTCATCGTGGTTTAATCAAAATTTCAATATTTTATTAAATAAGACACTGGGAAGTAATAGAAATAAAAAGAGAACTCAAGATTGATTCTCGTAATTTGAACTGTCTCAAGTTCTTGTTCCTTAAGAATAAGTTACGTCGTCTATAGCAATAAAGTAATCAGGAAATACCGCTGTCCTTGTTTGTGTGTAATAAAACTCCAGTATCGGCTGCCTAAGACGAAATGCATGTCAGCAGGATCACTTTCCTCAATTAACATTGTTGAAAGTGATGCCGAATGCGCAGGTAACCGCCATCGACATACACAGTTTTCGCCTCATCAAGGGGCTTGCACTAGTCATCTGAAATCAGTAATATGTGGGGACACTGCTCACACATATCTGGCTCCATCTATAGAGACGTTCCACATGTGAGAACCAGAAGTTTTATTCCTAGGCTGTTCAGTTCGTTTTGGGATTGGGCGGTCACGCAATCGAACAATAAAATTAAGTTGCGATAGATGAACTTTTAGTAACTTTTAGTCTGTATGCCTGATTTCAAAATGCTAACAACTACTGTTGATGTGCGAAATAATGTAAGTGTATAACATTCACGAGAGAGTACAACATTTGCACAGTTTCATGCCTTCAGCGTTCTGCGCTTTTCTCGGCATAACAGTTCTGAAAAATAAAAATTGATTTCTGCCACTGGGACACACTTCGCCCTCACCATTCTTCTCCAATTTTATAACCTTGGTGAAATTGATAGTTGTCCCCTTCCAGGGAGTCTTTCTTGGCGTAAACACATTTGTGTTCCTTTCCATCTGTAGAGTACGTGTAACTGCGCTTCACGATCCATATTTGCTGATCAGTGTTCAAAGCCTGTGAAAGAGATCAACAAAAACCCTGCTGTGCAATATTGATTGTCACAATAAAGCGCAATTAGCATTGCATGGTATGGGAAAGTCACGAGTAATCCCATTGATATACATTGCTATTGAAACGTGGATTGTTCTTAACGCTGATGTAAAATTTATAAATTTTCTTAACCACCGAAAACAGGTTGCAGGAATAAGTACTCCAGCTACCTTACTGAAATAGAATTGAAAAACCACATTAAAAGTATAAATTTTACACCTTTATTTCAAGATACTGAAGGACAGCAGGCAAGGATGTCTTCCTTATTGTATAAAGTGCAGCTTCTTACGCATACCCCTTAAAACTATCCGCCCATTATCTTTCTGCGTAACATGTACAAAGAGACATTCCAAGGTAACTGGAAAAACAATGCGTTATGTAAAGCATACGCAAGGCAGACCTCCTGATAATGTTTGCAACGCATAGGAGAGGGAAAACAAACTGCCTATATGCTGATGTCTTTTATTTATGCTTCCAATGAAACTCTGGACTCCTGAACGCTCTTTGAACACCCTAATTAGGTGTCCTATGCAACAGGCGGCCACATTCACTGATGCCGAGCAGGTGCCGCTAAGTTTACTGAAATAAAGTAACATGTCGACTGCCACAGAAATCTACCAATCACCGATAGAACGTACGAACAACAATGAACTCTGGGTCCAGCATTCCATCAATATATAATATTAAGTTAGGTAATAAGATATGCGGCCAAGAGGTACTGAATAGCTAGGACTGAACTGCTAGGTTTGGATCCTGATTAACAACAGGCATGAAATCTAACCTTAGCACGTAAGAGTTCAAGAGAAGCTTTGTTTTTAGCACTTTGTGATGAGTGACATAAATAAATAAAGCAAACAGACACTCATTTATGAAGAAAGCTTGAATCCAAGGTTTACTTGTGCACAACGTGTCAGTAGTCACATTACCCCAAAATATGTCCCTGAATAATGGGGATTGAATACACTCGATAGAGAATCTCTGATTTCAAATACAGATTATTAATTATCTTCTGTATTTTCATCATGAACATGATCCTCTGTTTTATTGCTCTCAAAGCAGGACAAATGCCTCTGAAGTAGGACCCAATAAGAACGTAGTGTTGAGGTTTAGCCACTTTATTGAAGTCAAGTCCTTATTTTTTACTGGAATCTCCTCGTCGTGTTCCTTCTATAAATTAAATATTCAGTCATTTTACGAGAATATCCGCAATATTTTATTGGCATAGTAGCCCCGTCGATATCTACATCTTGATAAGGGCCTAAACGTCATCATATCGCATTTGTTCCCTCACCTACTTTTTTCCTCCTGTCCATTATGATTACACATATATTGTTCATATTATTGGCCCTTTTGTTAAACTCTGAAGGCGCAGTTCATTAAAAGGGGCAATACCTTTGAAATAGCATTTTGTTTTTAAGAGTGTGAAATTGTCACTCATCGCCCCTCATCGGATATCGCTAATGTACTTGGCGGACACATCACAGAAAGAATAAAGGTTAGCGTGAACAGATGTTTAGCTTAAACAGATTCGATAAACCATTCGTATCTAGGCGGCAAATACGCAAGCCGAAACAGAAAAACAATCTGCAATTTCTCTAAAACGAGGCGTAGTCACCCGTTTCATAAAACAAAATTATGAGGTGCACCTAACGCCATGCTTAATGAATGCACGATAGCGTAGTGGAACGCTCGACATATAAAGCCTCTTTTTAACGAAGCCTTATAGACGTGGCTGTGTAGTGGCGTGGCGTGGTTGACCAGTCATACTAAGGGTAGTACTTATTCCACTTTCTTAAACAAAGGAAAAATCCGAGTAGACTGTCCTTCCCAACATTCTGATATGATGTGGTCTCATTTAGTAGCAAAACCCCCAAATAATCCCTGCCCGGCCATGCCAACTGCTAACTACCATTTCAGCGCCCATACCCGAGATATTCAACTCACAACGCCGCAGCCGACATTTCTGAGCAACGGGTACTTTGACGCTATCGCGTTAAATGTACCGTGCGGGATTAGGGACTCAATAATATATTTTTATTATAAGACGTTGTGTTTTGTGTTCCCTACAATGTGAAAATACACAAGAAAGAGAAAAGAGTCGATGAATAAAATAAATCACGTTTATTCCTTTGCGCCTGTGTGATTCCTCCAAGGCGGCTTGTTTACAGACTAAATCAAGTAGTGGGAAATATTAATTAATTAAAAACAGTATTTGGGAACAATCTGGAATGCGAGATCTCGAGATACCACTCATCATCCGGTAGATTAAAATGACTGGTGATACTACAGATCTTATTTACACTCTTTGCTATATGTTTATTAACTGAAAGTGAATTTTCAATACGCTACTACCGGGTGACCATTACAAAGTTCAAACATGTAAAGAGAATCTATTCTTCACCGGCATATTACACCACGCTGTTCTGGCGGACACGGTTTCCACGTTGAACACACATAACCGCAGCCATAGCTTTCGCCTCACATTCAGTTTAGCAACGCTGAACTCCTCTATTTTTTAAAATGGTTTTCAATTACCAGGATGAGCTTGAACCGACACTGGTAAACTGCGTTATAATTAGTAGGCAGATACCAGAATTTCCTCATCTAAATATCGATTCGATCCTTTTTCTTTGAGGTTCGGATCTGTATTTTAGCGCCGGAGACATTTTTTTTTTGTTTACTTCCAGCCCTCACTATGTGTCCTAAACTTCTGTCTCATTCCTGACTTGAAAAGATGTTTCCTTCGTATAATTTAACACATAGTTCCGTTTTGCCGCTTTAGGTCATAATCCTGGATCATGTAGAATTTACCCAGTGAATTAATTACCCAGACAAAGTATTTAGCGAAACGCTCATGATATTAGTTATACTTCTTTGATCCTTACCCGCGTCACTTCCCAACCCAGATCTCCGCACACCTCTCCTAAAGAAGAATGTTTCTTACTGGAGAGATCAAGCCTCTGGGCTTTTCTCCCCTCGTCATTGTGATTTTATTATTCTTCTATAGGCGTTTATGGGATGTCTGGGCAGCCACAGCTGATGTTCGTACAACAACGGTTAAATTCCAAATTTTTAGACATCTAGATGATGGCATTCTAACGTATAAATCCGGGCCCCATCAACCAGGTGCAGTTGAAAATTGATATCGTTGTCCTCAAATCGGTCGGCTTGTTGTGCATTATATGGACAGACCGGCAAGAGTTTCCAAATCGCACCGCTAATTTCAGCATAGATGGCTAGATTGGAGCCCAAACAACCGTTAACGCTAGACGCCGAGACATAGAAACGTTATTTATTTATTCTAATATTACCCCGCATTGCCAGAGTGCGTCATAGCACGAGGGTTACACAAAAGTAACATTCGTACGTCTTGGCTGAAGGGAGGCTTTATATTTTTCGGGCCGTGTTTCAGAAAATTGAAATCGTGCAACTTTAAATGTGAGTGTAAAATTACAACGCCTGATTAGAACAGGCTTTATCGATTTAATAAAACTTTATTTTTGGAGTAATATAAATTAGACACTTGTTCTTTGCCCTTCGGTTTTGAATCTAGAAAGCCATCATTTCTTTGGTTTATTCTTCAGAAAAGAGAGCGACTACCAATGCATTACTCCGTGAGAAGTATTTAATATTTCTCGCAACATAATTTTTTGTTTTAGTTTCTTTAATTGCTCTTAAACAAGGAGGTGATATTTTATTAGGTACTGCGATATTTCTTGTTCCGTACTTTATGAATTCCTGGCACACGTTTATGAATTCCTGACCTATATCAGGCACACGTGTTTTGTTGTTAAACAAAAAACCTTAAATTACCAACTATTGAATTTCCTAGTCATCGTAAGGCTTGTGGCCAAGGTGACACTTTTAGCAAAACATTTACGTGCTTGCCGAATCGGCAATTTCTAAGGTAGATTTAAGGCAGTGGTTCATTACCTAACATTGTAATCCCTTTAAGTAAGCATGTGCGCTGAATTACTACGTAACGTTTTTTACGAATTGATAGTGTATGGCGGGTTCTCAGGATTCAAATACTCATCTGAAACGTTCCTTTTGGGGTCTTTTGATAATATTGTAGACTATATTAGCTAATTGAATACGATGCTGTCACTAGAGGTTAGCAGTCATAGAAACACTCCGGAGGGTGCTATTATGGGAAGAAGAGGAAGTTGGATGGATTAAGGAAGCTACAAAAACAGCATGTAATGTGCAGTCGGAGGGTAGTGGTAGATGACTATGATGAAATTTGTTCCTCACTCTTCTGTATTTACTCTTCTGTTTCATTTTTTTCATAGTTGCTATAGGTGGAATTGTTGCTATATTTTAGCAGCAGCATACACAAAAATAGTTGAAACGGAAAAAGACAATTCAGAGCCGAATCACCTTACGGGAGAACAGCATTAAACATGTGCGAAGAATGTAATGTGCCTATTTCAGCGCACAACGTAACTCTCATTTCTCTTGTGGTTCATGTAACGAAAATATTATAACAGACGAAAATAACAAAACAGATCAATGCTGCAATTTGCGCCACAGCAGCGCGCTCCTCACACAGAAGAAAATATTTATAGGCGAATATCTCACATCATACTGTACAAAGTAACTATTTTATCCTGCTCTATAAATGATTAGAAAACAAATTCATTGGCGCTAGACGCGAATATTAGAGGACAAAATTATTCCAAAACCTTAAATCTTATGTGAGAAAGGGCTTCAGAGTACGCTTAGCTATGATGCCTAGCACGGATTGAAAAGTTCTATATGGTAAAGCTGCAAATGGATAGCATGTTTGATTATAGATGCCGTATCACGACTCATCCTTCTCATGTTCAAAAAACAAGCATCATTTGTAGTTTAACGGTAGTTACTTTCCTCCAAAACATATGTGCAATGAAATATTTAAAAATTTATGTCAGCCTCGTGTAGTATGGTAGGATTATTTGAACGCCTTTAAGAAGCACTAAATGAAACTATTCCTTGTAACCTTAAATAGTCTTAACATTTATTTGCACTACAAAAGAGAAACTACTTCATGCCATTAACTAGAAGCAGCGTGAAAATATTTGAAAGCTGCTAATTGATCTTTATGTCTGTCACCGTTCGAAATTTGAAGAAAATAAGAATGTTTTCTTGTATGTAGTCAGAAGCAGAAATTAGGCTCGCAAATTCACCTTCATTGTATTTAAGAGAAAAGAAACAAGGGTAAAGTGCTTATTTGTACAGTGGCACTACAATATTCAACAATAAACTTCACTACACGCTTGTTATCTGGATATGTTCCTTAATAATGCGCATAGCAGTAAATAGGTTGTAAGGAGCTCAGGTAGATTTTGGTGTGTAGCCTTGAAGTATGTTTTCAATTCATAATAAGAATACCACTCATTGCAGTGGCACTGTCCCTCTTTCATTTGCCGGATGACGTGAGTACCATGAGCGCAAATACGGTTTTGCGGTTTTGTTGACGTTTTTTGAATCGAATCGAACTACTATAACAGTCTCAGATTAAAGAAGGGCTCTTTACAGAAATATCCTGAGCCCTGCACAGCGGTGTCCTTCAGCCGGTTTATCCAAACGGAATGTTGAACCAGACACATAATGACAACAAGCCGGCTTGCTTACGCAGCTGGAGCGACTGAGAATAATCACGCTATATTTAGTTTAAATACACATGCATATAAATCACATTCTACCAACACTTTAGCAAAGTCTTCCATGTTCGTTAATGTGCAATGTTTTACTGGAAATTACTTTCCTGTGAAAAGTCAATGTTTTTGAACAGCTGTATGATTTATTTACTTTATAAGGGTTACGATATATAAATAGGTAGAAAATACATCACCTTGCGGAGATCCTCTTTAGTTGTGCTATAAGCAGCACAGGCAGTGACACCTATTACCAGCAAAAAAGCAGCACCAAGACCGTTCATGTTTACCAGAAAATTGCAGATGGCCACGGCAATGGCTGGTTTAGTGCAGTAACCGAAGAAGGACTCGCTTATATACGTTTACTTCGCGCGTCAGCGTTCAATCATATTTAACATTGTAGCAGCTCATAACAGAGTATCTATTTGCCTGTCACTTCATTTGTCATTTGATTTTAATTTACATAGAGTGAGAGATCCATTACAGGTTGCGTGTTATATATTTGTGCGTCATGAAAATGACATTATTTTTTATTTTAAAACTTCATTCCTTAAACGGAATATACATGTCGAACTGTGGAAAACGTTAATTTCAAAACGATTGCGGACGAGATTGGACAAAACGCATTTGATAACGTTTCAGCCTAAATGGTTTAAATGTCCTTGTAGTTAGTTCTGCCATGTTTCAGTACAGCTGTTCTTCCTTAGCAACAGCTGCCTCAAATGTATTACGCACGACTATAGTATTTGCTATGCAGTGGGTTTTATTGCTTAGAAGCAATTACCTATATCTTAAAGGTAAATGGTATTGAGTGCCAATGAATTAGGCGGTTGGGTATTTTATCTTTGTACTCGCTAATTATATGACTATCAATTGATCTGAATAATTAAATCCAAAACATCAATCCTCCAAACCATCATAGGAGAGATAATTGGCAGAGATATCAAAGTTATTAAAGCAGCGAAAATGCTCGGCATAAGGAAGTATATTATGTGTAATTGAGCATTCTATAGAACATTGCTTTGCAGTCATGGATGTATCGGGAGCCCTTATTGACAAAGTTCAATAGTGGGGGACCTGCTGAAACCCGGAAAGGGGTCACGATTGTGTCCTACGATTGTGTTATGATGACTCTTATCACAGTTCTGGCGTTAGGCCTAGGAAAGAAGATTGGTGCAAGGCGGAAGTGTCCTCGCAAGGGGCGCATTTATTAGGCGGCGCGCCATGGACTTCAGCGGACATGGGGAAAGAGGCGAGTTGCAGGAGCCGGTATGCATGCAGCTAGAAGGATTCGACTGCACTAAGAACTCGCCGCTCCTCGATCAACTTCTGAGAAGGATTGCTTTGTGTCCCCGTCCAGCATTGCATCCGGAGCTGGAGTCTCAGCGATGCAGGCCTCAACGAAAGCGTACACGCTGAATATGGCCGTGTCTTGCGATCAGTTCGTTACAGAAATCTCTGGAGTCTCTTTCGCTAGAGACACTACCGTCGGTTTCGAACTACCATGTTATTAACCCTGGGAAACTACAAGCCAGGCGTATTGTGCGGCACAAGCGCTCGTGTTGTGTCCTTCTACTCTTGGTCCTCGTTTTTCGCGCTACCTTCAAAATGAACATTATTTTGTTGTGGCAGGTTTCGAGGATCTCCTGTAGATTCCCATTTCAGGAACACTGCTCTGGAGATCAGCCATGGGAAGAGAAAATTGGCCTAACTACAATAGAGATCTATCTGATAAGCATAAAAATGTGTCAGTATCAATACTAGAAAGATAGTGAACATCGCCTAGTAGAAAACTAAATTATAGAAATAAAGCATCCGGGAGGGTGAAAAAATCACTAGTGCAGAGAAATCAGTGGTTCTTCCTATAAAAAAGCACGTACCTAAAAGAGAATTTGAAACAAATAAATCAACTGAGAAAATTAGCTAACTGATCCTTCCAGGCTGCTAATTTGCTGAACGACAAAAGGGAGATTGTGCAGGCAATATGCGCGCCTTGCATTCGGACCACTTCAGAACAGCGAGGCCGATATCTCATCGTGGTCTGCATTCAAGACTAGCTTTTCCGATATCATCGCCGGCCGGCAGTGCGCAAGCTGCGCGTTAAACAACGCTTGCGCGGTCGTGTAGAGCTATCTGGCGAGAATTTTACAAGTTATATTGAAGATGTTGTAGCCCTGTGCAAGCGCGTGGACACTTCAATGACAGAACATGGCAAGATTGGTCCCATTTTACAAGGAACTGACAAGGACGTGTTCCGGAGGCTTCTGGCCTGAAATCCAGTAACCGTTGTCGAAGTAATCAATGCATGCTAAAACTTTTAGGAATTACGCAAGCGCCTTAAAATGACTCGTTCTTTGCTCTTACATCAAAAGCCTCTTGGAGCTTTAACACCTAACGCAGAACAGTCCTGCTTGCGGCCACAAATAAAGCAGTTCGTTCGAGAAGTTACCGGTCAACTGTCCCTCGTTCCCCAACATCCTGACGCTTCCTCTCCTTTTGGGCCAGAGTTGTAGCACGTCATATGCGAACAAGTCTCAGAATCGCTTCCCACGCTTCCTGAAGCTCCTGCTGTCGCTCCCTTGACATACGTCGGAGCACCAGTACAGTATAGGCAACCTTCTGTTCCAGCTCCTTTGACCTACGCGGCAGTGCCTGTGCGGCCTCCGCCTGAGCCGTTACCACCCATGCAACCTGTCCTACGCCCCGCACCGCTTCCTCAAATGGCTCCGCTTCATCCTGCGACTCCGCGCTATTACAACCCGTGGCGCACTTCGGACAATCGCCGAATTTGTTACTATTGTGGTTGCCCTGGACATGTGGCCCGTCGGTGCCGTCGTCGCATGGCTGCGCCTCCCAAGCCTGCGTCTGCGGACTACTTCCTACCGCTGCTTTGTTCTGTTCCCTCTTCGCCTGCATACGACGCCAAAACATTCTTATACGACCCATGGGTCTCCTTCTCCACGTCTCAGGTCACTGTCACCAATACGCCGGCGACCACCCCCAGCTGACGAGGGAAACTAAGTTCCGTGGTTCGTGAGGCGAGAACTGCGTGCTCTGCGAAACGCTCAATGCCTCATATTTTGCTCACAAACGTTACAGTGATCTCTATCGATGGTCTGTCTGTATATGTGCTGGTCGATACGGGTGCTGCAGTTAGGACGTCATTTAACGGATGGTCGCTCCGCACTGCCAGTGAAGATAGGATTGCACCTTTAGCAGCATGTACAGCGTGTGTCGTCATTGAAGGTCTTTTGTACAGTGTCGAGTTCGTAGTTTTGTCGTCGTGTTCCCACGACGTGATCCTCGGATGGGACTTCTTGCCTAAAAATAACGCCGTGATCGATTGCGCCCGAGCTGAAGTGGAATATTCTGCCCTATGCGACGCGCTGCCCGACGGAAAACCATCAGTGTGTCCTCAAAAACATATAAATGATTACGATTGAGTTAACTACCGAGGGAAGTCCCGATGAAAGAAATTGCCTCCGCTCTCATCGGATCCGCAAGGCACTGGAAGAAGGGAGTAAATACTGATATTCATTCGCCCGAGGACAGAGATACGGCAAGATAGAAAACCTATGCAACATTGTGAGAAGCTTAATATTTTAGCAAGCTGCATTCTTTTCCTTGTAATCGCATCAGTGTCACCGAGCGCGTGGCATTGAGTAATTCCTTTTAACAATTCGTGTCCACATTGGGGGATTCCTTTAAACCTTCAGAGAATAAGAATTAAGTACATTTTGTAAAACGGCCATGAATTATAATTTCAGCTTGAATATTCATGTGACTATCCAGCTTTCATTCTGACAGATCTGTGACACATGGAAACCTGACATATTCTCAGGATGAGAAACTGGTTCTTTAACAAATGCGGTACTAGGCTGAGCTGAAGGCTTATAGTTGCTTAATTCAGCAGCCAGACAGCTTGACCTGTGTGCGTTGCCATGGTGTCGAGTCACGTTCAACGCCCCATAGCATTTATGCATTTTGTTTATTACACGGCCGTCACATGGTGCTCGAAAATACTTTTAGACGGCTGCGGAGTAGCCTAAAGAACTCAAAGTATTAGGTCAGCAACTATCGTTCTGCCCATGCATGAGCAGACTTCAATATTGCACTTTTGCGCATGTCATGTCTGCTTCAGGACATCAATGGTTTCCTCAGGAGCGGCTCATTAGACTCGAAGAGGTGCAGCCACTCTTGCAAAAGCGCCCATTTGAAGGCGAAGACCGCACTGTGTGTCGAACTGAGTAGCGATTAAGAGGTCCACAGAGATTGAATGTGACGAGACCACTAGTCATTGCGAAGTAAACGAGTGCTCCGGCACCTGGCATGTGGTCAAGTGTTCATTAGTCACTGCTGTATATGACGTCACGAAAAGTGGCATTTGGTCAGTTCTCAGTTTCCTTGCGAGTTTGCGCATGCTCTGATCCCGTACGATAGACTATAATATCGCAGCAAACCCGTGGATTAACTATCAGATACCTTGTTACTTGATACCAAAAAGGTTTCATAAGTGGAAAAAAATGAAATAAATTCACCTTAAAAATCGTGTTTTCTTGCGTATTTGGCACAAGTCCTCCGTCGGAACCTCGGCTTCTGGTTTTTTGTGTGAAAGGTTTTAAATCAGTACTAATTCTCGTAGCGTAGAACAAAAATATGCCAAACTCTGCTACGGAGGCCAAGGCACTTCATTTCCCAAAACGTTCTCCATTCTGTATCAGCGACTCTATGTGCCATTAACTTTGCCACTGTGAATTTATTGCGGGCGTTGTAGTTAGGCAAGATAAATTTAGAACATCACAATGCGCTCCACTTTGAGGAAGGTCTCACTGCCATGCCTAAATATTACGCTTATGCTGTCTTCAATATTTAAAAAGTGTTAGTGCCTTAGGTGTTTCATTAAACATGTAGTTGTCATTTTATTTCACTGATCTGTCTGCCGTCTGGCACTGGATGTCCATCCGTCTTTTTACCCTTTAATAACAACAAACAAGTTCCCATACCACTTTACTCTTGGTTAAGATGCAATACCGGCTTTGGAAATTTGCATCAGACACATGACGTCTACAGGCGCAATAGCATTGGCAAGTTATCGCATTTCCTCTAATTCGAAAGGCACCTTCAATTAATGTTGACATTTGCGGAAGCGTCTTCACGACAAAATAGAACAAATTGTTTTTCAAGCTACTATTTAATTTGGCGGGAGCCGTTTTGCATCGAAATATAAAATGCTGCCAGATATGCATCTAGAATTATGGTTGTAGCGTGACAATGACCAAGAAGTATCTTGCTGCTTCCAGTGCTCGCGACAAAATTTCAAAACAGAGCATTGCGAAGACGACGTGTTTGTGCATTTTGATTTATTGACGTGAAACCTTCACATTATGCGTTCATATGTATCACTTCCCGTCTTCTGAGTGCTCTAGGCAATAGAAACACATCGATTGACAGACACAGGTAACAACGGCGAAGTCCAATTCAAAGCACATTAGTGTTTTATCTAATTATGGTTGGTGGTGGAGTACTCTCAGCCTCCTGTAAATGTAGAACGATTCACCACTTATGAAGGTCATCAGGCTTCTAATGTGATATTGATCTAGTGCCTGGATTTTCCTTTTGAGAAAATAATTGGAACAAAAATAATCTCTGTATGCTAACCACTACACTTCGTTTAATTATTTGATAGAATTCATTCGTTAGGCAGTGAAAGCATTATTTTACTCGTCTCACCGTTTTTTTTATATCCAATAGTATTTCCACTTGTTATTTTGATCTTTATATCGATAGGTTATAAATATTTGTTTTAGCTTTAATGTTACAGTCATATTATAGGTTGACAGAACTGCTCGTTCATTTTCTTCCATTTATAATGTTACATAGATATTAAGTTACCATGAAAAAATTATTGGCAGTAGATTAAGCTTAGCATTAAGACCAGACCCCAGTAGTGCATACTGATTCCTTTCACATCGTTTGCTCAAGCGTGAAACGGTTTACTCGTCACCGTACGCGCGTCATATTTTACTGAGTGACTGGCGTTTCTTATCTTTCAGTGACGTTTTGGTCTGAACTGCATCTAGTAAGCTGCACGTCAAGAAAAAAGTCGTAGCTGTACGCTCAGTGACGGGCGCATGCGGTGCGATCTGCTGGTTTTAGTGACGATAACTAAATAGGTTATATCATTCCTAGCTCTCGGATGCATATTTACCTTTTAACCTTTTGACCTAGTTGCTTATATACATTAGTAGAATAAATATTTATTGTCTTAGCAAATAGAAGAGCATGACGCGCAAAAGTTGTCTTACTGCAACCTGTGTAAGGACAGTCCCGCATTTGCTTTTCGGCAGCAATTATACTGAATATAGAAGGCCGAATTAAACCTCCTTCCCATTTTATTTTCTACACATTCTACTATCCCTCTTTAGGTTACTTAGGAGAGCGGGTAAAAAGCGCAGTCAGTGGTACGTACAAGGCAATGAAGTGAATTTCGACGTCCGAGGGCAGCTGCAGTGCGATACAGCTGTAACGTACTGCTGCTGAAATCTTGTTTATCTTCTGTTGGGGACGCTTCGAGTGGGACGCGTGAAAAGCAGTTTCCGTAGGATTGGTTGCAGCTATATTCATAGCTGAGGGTGATGCTGAATTCTTGAAGACAGAGGCTACATCACGCAAAAGGCTGGAGGTAAGTTTAAAATCGTGGACTAAAGCAGACATGTTGGTATCTCACAGTCTTTAATGCTCATCTATACAAGTAGGGGCGGAATTTGTACGCGGCGGAAATGATTGTAAGACATTGTCTCTTAAACTTCGAAAAGTTGGTTTCGGCTTTCCAGAGGAAAACACTAGCGTAAGCCACAACTCTCTCTTGTGTGCCATTCGTATGTAAGTGGCACGCTTCTATGCCCATGCTGCTTCTATCAGAAAGCATTTCTATCTCGGCGTTTTCAACGAAGTTCCTTAGGACGGGAGGGGACAGTAAGCAGTTCTTATATTCCTTTAAAAGTTTGCTTGCGACGCTTACTGTTGAAACTGTTCACACTTTGTAAAGTGTTCGGCAGCGCACGAAATGTTTCTAAATATGTCCAAGGAAACTGCGCCTCGCTTTTTTGTTAATGGCTTTTCGAACTTGAGCGATGGCAGCTCTTTTCTTGCAATCTTTGTAGTCGAAGGGCAAATAATATCACCTCCTTAGAGGCGAAGTGGCATTATTCTTGCTTTAAAGCAGGTGCTCATGCCTTTACTGTTATCACAATTGTTCAAAACCTTTGCAGCTTGTCTTCAATGCTTGAAGACAATGTATGTTTCAAGAACTTGAAGAAAGAAAACGATGCAAACTAAGACACTAGACACATTTTTTTATTTTACGCCTGCTAGAAACGCCGGCTGAATGCGTACATATATTTTAAAGAGATTGTGACTCATTACTCATTGGAATGTCACTTGTGCGGAGCAGAGGCCAAATAGCACCACTTTGGACTTCAATGGGCCGACTGGCGGGAAGTGCGCGATATTCATGAGATCTCTTTTTTCCTCCTCAACATGCCACGGGCCCCTCTTCAAGTCCATCGATGACAAATAGCTAACGTCGCATTGCAGGTAAATGTGCAGTCGCTGATTGGGAGCTAGTTAACAACCTTCGACGTTAGGTTTTCAAGAGACGGCAATAAATGAAGAAACGAAGTTCGGAAGGTACCTCTTCAAAACAAGGAATGGAGCCGTAAAGGAGCTTTTGGATGTCTCGATGGTGTCATCACGAAGCATATCCTCAGTTTTCTCGCCGATGACGTGATGTTCTCTCGATGATAAACGGTAGCGGTTTTGGCTCACAAGGTGGGCTTGTTCGTCACGCTTGTTCGTCATTCCTTAAGTCACAGAATATTACTCATTTCATGCTGCTCTTTTCCCTTAACCGGAACGACGCTGAACAGCATACTACGCAGCTTACCTTAACCGAGCAGTAAAATCCTGATGTTTTGGCCTCCAAAAGCACCATGGCTCCAATACCTGACACTAGTGTCTATGCCGCCGGCAATTCAATGTTTTTAGCCGACGCAGGCGCTTCTTCAGTCAACGTATGGTCACTACATGAATAAAAGAATTTCAATACTGTGTTGTTGTTTGCCTGTCGGAACGCTATATAAGCTGGCGATAACGAACGCCTAGAAGTGATAGCAGTTTCAAAATGGCTGAACGAGCTCGTATACCACTCTCGCCTAGAAAACCTAATTTAGCATGGAATTCCTGGCGATAGCTTCTCTAAACATAGGCTGAATCTGAAGAAAAGGTTTGCACAGCTCTTAAGACAGCTTTGAATCTTAACTTGTGTAGTAGTAATGATCATGTAGCTCGTGCCCACAGGCTAGCAAAATTTTGGCTGGAAAGTGCAAACCTATTATAGTGACGTTTTCAGAATTTTTGCGACGCCATGCTAACATCTTAAATAAATTGAAGGACTCAAAAATGTCTGGAAATGAACAGTTCTGTACGGCAACACAGTCATTGCGGAGAAAAAACTTTACGATTTCGGAAACTCAAGTGGCTAATCATTTTCAGTGCGCTATAAGTTATAAATAATTAAGAATTATTATCTTTATTGCCCAGTAGCCGACTGTGTATTATAACTTGAGTACAGCCCGATGCGATACCCAGAAATTATTTATTATCGTTCAAATCTCGCTGGCGCTGGTATGGCCTCATCCTAAGACCTAGAGCTAAGCGAAATTCAGGCCACGACCGTATATAGTTTTTATTTCTAAATGTCAGAAGTATGTAGTAATAATTCGATGCTTTATCTTCTGTTTGTGACGATATTGCGGTTGATATTGTTGTAATGACGGTAAACGTGGCAGTCGGTCAAGACTGCAGTTTCTGAAATGTTTGACTGCGACAAAAACTGCAATATGTATGGTTGTGATCGCAATATAAAAACTGGAGATGGTGTCCTGATAGCTGCTGAAAACAATCTGATATTAAATACTATTCATGTAACCTTTGCGCTTCAACTTAATTGTGTCTGTGTCAAGCTGGGTCCGTCCAGCAGGTCATCAAGGCGCTGGCCCGGCAGGGAACCAGCGAGCCGGCCACGGCGAGCCGGGACCCAGGCAGCGCGGCCGGTGCCCAGAGGACGACGTAAGCCACGTCCGGAGCGAGCGCGCGCGATCGCGCGTTCTACTGCAGGCCCCGAATAAACGTTTTACCAATCCAATCCAATTTGACTCCAAAGAGTACTTTTGTGCGCATGTTACTGTCCACCAATCGAACCTTCTGGTTATTGCAGTCAGCTACACGACGTTTTGAATAGCGCAGTCTACAGATATCCATCCGAATAATTATTTCTTTCAAATGATTTCAATTTTGCAAACATAATCCGGTCTGGATCTGGCCCTGCTCTCAATGACGCGGCAAGTGAATACTTTGCTTTTAATAATTTATGCTTACATATTATTTTAAAGTGATTGTTACTCAACCTAACAGGACCGTACCTACCTGAACTGACAAGCTACACTTTGTTCTGGATAATAAACCTCGTTCACATTCCTTAACCCATTTTACTGGTTTAATTGCTCACTTTTTACAAATTATCGCTCAAAGCAGCACAGGATGCGTATCAACTCCGCCTAAAATTATCACATACTACGCTAGACAGATTATCCTGCAAAAAGAAAAGAACTTGAGTGATTTGTTTATGTTTTCATGCATGGGGTCTTTCAGCGCTCAGTGTAAGAAAACGAATTCATTCCGTAGTGAAATAGCTCATTCTAACAATCAAATGTACACCACTACAGATAAAATCAGCCAAAGAGCGCTCGCCATGGTTCAACATACCTGCCGATCTGCGGGCAGGGATGTTGCCAGTATGTGGAAGCTTGGCCAGGCGGTGCTGGTACAGAGTAAAAGCAACATCCATAGCAGGTACTATGGCCTGACTCCAATGCAAATAGCATGGTTATCATTTGTACGCCGTGGGTTTCTGGCTCCTGGAGTCGGTCGATGGTATGACAATGCCAGCACCTGCACAGGCAGTGACGTCGCGGTAGGGAGGTAGTCGAGGCCTTGCAACGATTCCGGCGTAATTTAGTGGAACGGCGATAGGACTTGGCGCAACGTTGATATAATACGGAAAGTTGAGCTAGTTGGTACATGATTGAAAATTACAAGCGCTGCGACGGAGAACAACAACGTCATTACTTGTCATTATCCTCTCGTTGTTGTTCTCCGTCGCAGCGCTCGTAATTTGCAATGTTGGGGTAAGTCACGGAAGCAGTAACATGCCGTTGAATGTCGACATAAGTGAGCGGAGAGGCTACATGTGATGGCGGATGACGGGGCGGGACTCCCTCAGCAACCTGCGCTTGAATGGAGGAGAGCAGAGGCCAGATATGGTGGCTATTCACTAGTATTAGGGAGAAGTGAAATCTGACCCACCACATCTTCACGAACGAAATCTTATATGTTGCAGCAAGGAGGAGCTGACGGCTTCAGGCATCAATGAGGCAAGCGGTTCCATCTGCGTTGGGTGCTGACGAGTCAGCGCCCTTTGTTTCCATAGTTCCTCGAAGGCCTGGGAGAGCGTGACGACGCTGGCAATGGTGCTCAAGTTTCTGGCTAACAAGGGTAATCATCTATGCTTTTCAAGATGAAGATTATCTTGCCAGCTTTCGACATGGATTTCACCACTTTCATATGTTGACGAAATCTTCTTGTAGCTTGTAAAAATTTCCATCCATTTGTAGCAAACCTTCCCGCAAGCTCTGTTCAGCTCGGAGTTCCCTGATAATCCGACGACCAAACAGTTCTGCGAACCTCGTCTTGAAAGTGATCACATATTGCACGTCTCCCTTTTGGTTCCGGTACCAAAGTTTAGCTATGCCGGTAAGATAAAATATGACGTTGAACTTTGTGCCTTCGTCCCATATGTTGTAGCGGCTTACCCGCTAGAAGGAGCTGAGTGAGGAGCCCCTGCTGTTCGACGATGACCTTAACACCTACCAAGATATCCTAAATCATTACAAATTAGGGAGATCAGTACTACCAAAAGCGTGTAAGCAACTCACCAAAAGCGAGGAGGTTATTTGGCGTAAGCTACAGACTGGAGTATTCCCGAACCCCCAGCTTTACAGCAAGTGGCACCCGGATATTTTTAGCCCCAGGTGCAAACGTTGCAATGGCATAGCGGACATGATCCATATAATATGGACGTGTCCTAGATTTTTAGAACCTGACCGAACAGATGAGTCCCGGGAGGTACTACTTCTCAAGCAGGACGAAAAAGGGCAACGAGAAGTCATCCGTCTTGCCATTGGCCGCTGCTAAGATCCAAGGGATCCAGGTCGACGGCTGAGAGGGAGGACATGGTTGGGACAGAGCTTCGCCTCGGATCCTCACCAACCTTTTGACGGGTGCAATAAATGTTATTTCTCTCTCTCTCTCTCTCTCTCTCTCTACATCAATGCCATTGGTCCTACTGAAGATAGCTGGGCCCCGCTTGCGAAGAGGGCCGGCAAGATGACAGCCGGGCCCGCATGCACGGCTTCGTGTCTACCGTCCTCAGGCATTGTGGGTGTCAGGAGATTGTGGCTTCGTAGCTCCAGGATCAATTTTCTTAGCCAGCGACTACACCAAATCCCTGAATATGAATTTGTCGAAAGGTACTGAGACTGGGAAGAGCAGAGGCGAGCCGAGCCCATAGAAAGTCAGTTTGAACACGCCTAGCGATAGCAGTTCACTGACTGAACTCTCAACCTACTTCTTCCTCTTAACAGTATACACATTTTGACAGTATATACTTTTATATAGCAAAACCATAGTTTGTGTTTCACCTGGATACATCTAACATTTTAGGGGTTTATGTAATATTGGCCATGTTGTGTGGAAAGAGGTGTACAATTTTTGACAAAAAGGGTCATTCTGTGACATCTGCTATTTATAGAAACAAAGAAACTTCTACTTGAAAAGGTTAAGGACTAGAAGTACTTTTATTTTATTGGTGTGAGACGTAATAGTGCGCCACCTGAAGAATCTGTATCACGCATAGCGTTTTCTTTGGATAAAAAAAGGGTGCTGGAAACTGCAGATACTGAATTTTCCTCATACTGAATAAACATAGCTTCAATATTCAGAAAAGTGTGGATAGTAAAGTTCAAATTTTGTTTCTTTGCAAGAATGTATTTATTACAACACTCTATACTTTTGAAGTTGCCCAGCGTATTGCGAATGTTGATCATTTAAGTATCCCTTGACACTGTAGGTGTAAAATATATGTCACGTGATGCGATTGAATGGGCACATTGCGCTCTTGTGCCACTGAAATGTATATATGGGGCATACCCTTTTAGCTTGCACTTAGGATGGAACAATATTGCCTTCGTATTTTCTTTTTTTATTGTAAATGAATATAAGGACCACCACTCCTTCAGAGAAGTGAATCATTGCTTCCAGAGCTTCTTAATTGATTATTATCAGTGCAGAAGCAGAATAAGCTTCAGCGTTCGCGTAAATATTAAATCTTATCCCATTGTGTCTATTCATTATCATCATCAGCCGGACTCTATCCACTGTAGGGCGAAGGCCTTTCCCATTTTCCTCAAAAAACACGGCCTTGTGCCAGCTGCATCTACTTGACCCCTGCGAATTTCGTAATCTCATCTACCCACCTAATGGGCTGCCGCCCCCTCCTACGCGTACCTTCGCTTGGAACCCATTTGGTAACTCTTACAGAGCACCGGTTATCTTCTTTTTCAGCTACATGTCCTTTCCATGCACATTTCGTCTTTATTTAGGATAGAATATCAGTAACTTTAGTTATTTCTCTGACTCACCCTGCACGCTTCTTACCTCTTAACATTACGCCAGCCATTAACCGTTCCATGGCCCTTTGACTTGTTCTCAACTTAAGTCGAACCCTTTTTGTTAATCTTCCTATTTCTGCCCCAAACGTTTTGACCGATGCAGCTGTTATATACATTTTCTCATGAATGATACTGGTAAGCTGCTAGGCATAATGTTTGAGTATCTTTCAAATGCGTTCCATCCCAACTTTATTCTTCTAGTTATTTACCTTTCATAGTCCCGATCTGCGGTAACTACCTGCCCTATGTACACATTATCGCCTACCAGTTTCAGCACTTCGCTACCTATGTCCTGTTCGTTTGCAAGGCTGTTCAGCATTATATTATATCATTTATCATTTGTTGCAGTTGCTGCCTTAGTTACGTAAAAAGGAAACCTCATCTGGGGACTGCAGAATGCTGAAATATTCTCCATCAACCCTCAAGCCTAACTGCTTCCACTCCGTGCCTTTCAATACACTCTACAGCACTCTGTAAATATCTCTTGGTAGGAGGTGTCTCCTTGTGTAACACCTTTCTTAATTGGAATTTTATCATTGACTTTATGCAGAAATATGGATGCTGTATGGTCACTACAGATATCTTACATTACGCTCACATATTGCTCACCACCAGTGACGAAGGACGAGTTCAAGAAAGCACTAGAAACTATGAAAAGGGGGAAATCAGCTGGAAAGGATCAGATAACTACAGATTTGCTGAAGGACGGGGGGGATATCGTGCTAGAAAAACTGGCCACCCTGTATACGCAGTGCCTAGTGTCATCGACGGTACCGGAACCATGGAAGAATGCAAAAATTGTCCTCATTCACAAGAAAGGGGACTCTAAGGACCTTAAAAAGTACAGACCAATCAGCTTACTGTCTATTACGTATAAGGTATTTACTAAGGTAATCGCTAATAGAATCAGGACAACCTTAGACTGCAATCAAGCAAAAGATCAAGCAGGGTTTCGGAAACGGTACTCTACTATCAATCATATCCATACCATCAATCAGGTGATAGGAAAATGCTCGGAATGTAACAGCCCTTATACATAGCATTCATTGATTACAAAAAAGCATTTGACTCAGTTGAAATCTCGGCAGTGATGCAGGCATTGCGAAATCAGGGGGTAGATGAGCCGTACGTGAAAGTGCTGGAAGATATATATAGTGGCTGCACAGGAACCATAGTTCTGCATAAAGAAAGTAACAAAATTCCCATAAAGAAAGGTGTTAGGCAAGGAGACACAATCTCCCGAGTACTATTCACAGCTTGTTTAGAGGAAGTATTCACAGACATGGGAGCAGTTAGGGATAAGGGTAGATGGAGAATACCTCAGTAATCTGCGATTTGCTGATGACATTGTCTTGCTAAGCAACTCGGGGGATGAACTGCAAATAATGATTGACGACCTAGACAGAAAAAGTAGAAAGGTAGGCTTGAAAATCAATATGCAGAAGACTAAGGTAATGTTCAACAGCCTCGGGAAGGAACAGCAGTTTACATTAGGTAGCGAAATACTGAAAGTAGTTGGCGAATATGTCTACTTAGGACAGGTAGTAACAGCAGATCCGGACCATGAAAAGGAAATAACAAGAAGAATAAGATTGGGATGGAGCGCATTTGGCAAGCACTCGCAGATTATGACTAGCAGCTTACCGGTATCGCTCAAGAGGAAAGTATACAACAGTTGCATCTTACCTGTACTCATCAATGGGGCTGAAACATGGAGGCTAACCAAGAGAATTCTACTTTAGTTGAGGACAACCCAGAGGGCTATGGAACGAAAAGTGGTAGGGGTAACATTACGAGATAGGAAGCGGGCAGAGTGGGTCAGAGAGATAACTCAAGTTACCGACATTTGAGTGGAAATTAAGAAAAATGAATGGACATGGGCAGGACATGTAGTGCGAAGAGAGGATAACCGATGGTCGCTTAGGGTAACAAACTGGATTCCAAGGGAAGGAAAGCGTAGCAGGGGGCGGCAGAAAGTTAGGTGGGCGGATAAGATTAAGAAGTTGGCAAGGGTCAAGTGGATGCAGCTAGCACAGAACCGGGTTAAGTGTAGAAATATGGGAGAGGCCTTCACCCTGCAGTGGGTATAACCAGGCTGATGATGATGATGATGATGATGATTGCTCACCTACACCTTTATCTCACAATGCCTGCATATTAAGGATATGATATACTTCTAAGGTATAAATTATCACATATAACACATATAGCACAAAAGCACATATATGACTTGAGAACTGCGAGGGCATGACCACATGTTCCATAATGTTCCCGTTTAGCAAAAAATGGTATTGTGATTAAATGTGTCAAAAAAACTTACTAAAACATAGATTCCAAATGCAAGCTTCTAAGCTTCTGGGATTCTGTGTTGCATAATATACAATATTTCTGGTCAGGTAATTCATGCGGCATGAACTTGTTCTCTCGAAACTCATATTCGCAGTCATTTATAATAGAGCGTTTTAGAAGCAAATTATAGCTCCTTAATGAATTTTGCGTTTTTTGCATCCAGAGAAGGTAAAACAAATGTTGGTCACTAGTTATGCTATTTTAGTCGCCATTTTTGCTGATTACTTCCACCCTGGAATCTTTGACGCCAGCATAAAACGTGCTGTAATTTGGACTATTAGAGATTTCCTTGTGAAAGTGGATGTTGTCGTAAGTCGTCCTTGCTGTCCTGATTTCTCTTCCGAAAAAGTTCCGAAACGCTTTAATGCAGACCAGTATTGGAATATCCTTAGTCCTAATACATTTCACGAATATTCTGCGGTTCATGTTCATAAGTAGAATACGTTGCGGGGCCCGCAAAGCTGGCCAACGTTTTTTCGTCATCTTTGCTTCAGTAGTAGGAAAACAAATGTGATAGATTAGTAACAATCCACAAGACAGTTACATATGCAACATCCGAGTCGTTGCTTAAGAGAACAGGCTCCCAGAACCCTGTCTCTACACTAATAAATATTTCAATGTTTTTCTTTTAAATAGGCTACAGATGGCAATTAAACGTATATGTAAAACTAGATTTCACATCTATGCGCAGAAAACTTGCAGGTGGTCTCCAATGCTTACTGCGAAACGCTCCCCGGCGAGAGAAAAATAACAATTGTTGAGGAAAAGGTCAATAATGCAGAAGATGAAGACGTTATGTGCGTTGGGCTCTTTATGATGTTCTGGAATCTAACGGCTTGACGCTATATTGTTAATTTCTTTTTACGCACACAGTTCGCACTTATGCCTATGTTAAAGTCACATACTACAAAATATAACATATTATCTGCAACAATTTAATTTCCTTTTTTTTTTCAAAACACAGAAAGGACCTCGTTCATGTTACCCTGTGGAGGGTGGTCAAGGGCAGTAAAGGACTGATGGCTACAATGAACCATTAAGCATCTCAAAACTCTGGTCGCTTAGACAGCGTGAGAAAACGATATTCCGGTCACTCAGACAGAATGAAACAAGACCTGAAAAGCTTTCTGTCAATAGAAGGACGATGCCCCCACCTCGTTTCGAACTTCAATAGAATGTATAGTGTGCCGAAATTCAAGTAATGTCAAACACAAAGCGATACCGTGTATTGACCATATTATTAGGTCACATGGGGATTTAAGGCTGGCCAAATTGTTGTCAAATTGATCTGTTTTGTTCAAAGCGCAGTGGTTGGTGAAATGTAGCATAAGTAATTATTTACTGTGCCTCCCCGCAAATCTAGAGGAAATCCAGGGGCTAAACATACTTAAACGCAGATGACCTGAATCTGTGGATGTGCAGGGGAAGTGACGGTGAAATTGAACCGACACTGCAGCGAGCAATCGATGTTATAGAAAGATACTTAAGGCCCCAATATAGTTCGACGTAACGCACGCGCGCGTGAACGTCGGCCTCCGCGACGTTACGTCGGCGAAAAACCGAGGTCTATAGTCCAACGTCAAGGCGTGATGGACGTAGCGAGCGCCAGCCGACGCGGCCCAACGCCGCCGACGCGCAATTAGAATCTCGCCTATTTCTCGCCGACCGCGTCAGCCGCGTCGGCCACCCATCTCAGCATTCCTCACGCGTAGTGAAGATGGCGGCTTGCATGTAGACAGCGACCGCGCGCGCATTTCAGACACTGTTGCGGAAAAGCTGCTAGAAGGCATTCGAGGGCAGCCCTGCGTCTATAATACCAAGCGGATTGACTACAGAGACGTTCAGAGGAAAGAAAAATGCCTGGGATTTAAACTGTCAGTAGAGCGGCCGGGCACAGCTGTGAGTTCTTCGCTGCGGTGCGTGTGCCATACACGTTTTAATGCATTTGCTCTAGGAGGTGTAACGATGGTGTTGTTTCACTTATCTGCAGTACATTCAGTGGAAGAATACCAAAATCTGCTGAAGCGGCTTCGCATAGAGTTGTGACCTGTACACGCCGGAATCGAAGGCCGTACTCGATTTGGCCACACGGAACGTCAGCGGCTCAACAACCAGGGAATTCGCGAAATTTATGGAATTCTGCAGGAACTGCGGCCGGCCGAGAAAGTGATCCTCATTACTGTGTAAACTATAACTATTCTGTAATCGTACAAATACTTAAATTGTGATTAGTTTTCAGTAAAACACGCACATACACAATCATCGTTCCGTCTGTAGCCGTCGTCTGGGCTGGACGTCTCCACGGCTGGCTGTACATGCTTTGTGCCATTTGAACATTCGTAGCAAACACATCGCATCATTGCCTTGATCACAACAATACTTAGTGCCTCGATAGGCAGCCACTGCGTCCCTGTAGGTGACCTGTCGTCTGCTCGACAATGCACACCGAAAACGTACCAGCCCTCGAGGGCGTCTTGTGCGCAAGCGCGACGCGGCACCGGGCACGGCAGCCGCGCCAGAGTGTAAAAACGGCTTTTGACGCGCCCGTCGTAGCCGACGTGCCGTGGCCGACGTCGCCGACTCAGCCAGTCGCGTCGAAAACGTCGGACTATATTGGGGCTTTTAGAACCAATCAGGATCAGATATTCGGCCGAGAAATCGGAAGCGCTCGTTCTCACTCCAATCCGATTGCCCCATCATTGGCGTATAAAGCAGGATAACCTGAAAATAATACTCAGGGTCCACGGTAACGTTATACAAACGGAGGCCAGCATTAGAGTTCTGGGATTAAAAATTCAGGCTAACGGCAGAACTCGGGAACAATACAGAGGCTAGACACTGGCACCAGTCAAACTTGTAGACTCTTGAAGCGGATTGCAAACAAACATACGAACATGAAAGAACTAACCTCCTTAGGCTAGTCCAGTCGTCTATAATTACTAGGATAGTCTATGTGGCGCCGTATTTATGGCTTCAAGGTATCGAAACAGCACAAGGTTTACCACCCAATACGTCGACAAACTAGATTTTTAGACTAGGGGTTTCAATACCCTCGAAGAGCTCATTGAGGCTGCAACGACCTCCCAATACCAAAGACTGTTGCGCAGTCGTACTGGTCGCAGCATTTTGGAGAAACTGGGCTATGAGACGCAAGCATGCTCCAGACGTACAGACAAGGTCCCTAGACAGGTTACGGACAAATTAAAAATACCTCCGCTCCCCAAAAACATGCACCCCGTTTACCATGAGAGCCGGAGGAGTGATAGAGCAACAGCGCTGCAAGCCCGTTTTGAGGGAAGACAGGACGTCTTATATACAGATGCCGCACAATGCGCGAACGGTAGGGGACGTGTTTCAGTAGCAACTAGAGAAGACGGGGGCTCGGTAGTATGCTGCAGCACCAGAACTTCGACCACAACGGAGGGGGAAGAGGTGGCCATCGCGCTAGCTCTAACACAACAACAGGTCAAAATTATAGTTACAGACTCCAAATCAACGACTAGAGACTTCGAAGCGGGCCGCATTTCAGCCATAGCAGCAAGCGTGTTGGCCAGCGATCCACCACCGGCAGAGCAGCTCACACTCATTTGGACACCGGCACACCAGGGGTTGACGGAGAACGAGAAAGCGCACGTACTGGCCCGAGGATTAGCAACATATCGGGATATCAGTGACGTCTTATGCGGAACCCCGTACCCCTTGCGCGATAAGGATCGCCTACAGTTCGATGATGACCTTAATACTTACAAAAATATCCTTAATCATTACAAATTAGGCAGATCAATATTTCCAAAAGTGTTTAAACAACTCACCAAAAGCGAGGAGGTTATGTGGCGTAAGCAACAAACTAGAGTATTTCCGAACCCCCAGGTTTACAGCACGTGGCACCCGTAAATGTTTAGCCCCAGGTGCAAATGTTGCGATATCATCGCGGACATGTTCCACTTGATATAGAACTGTCCTAGATATAGAGAACCTGACAGAATAGATATGTCCTGGGAGGCATTACTTCTCAAACAGGACAAAAACGGGCAACGTGAAGTCATCTGTCTTGCTCTTGCCGCTGCTCAGATCCAAACGATCCAGGTCGACCGCTGAGGGGGAGGACATGGCTGGGGCAGAGCTGCGCCTCGGATCCTCGCCAACCTTTTGACGGGCATAATAGTTGATATTTTTCTCTTTCTCTCTCTCTCAATGATTCTCAGAAAGCAGCTGAATTCATATGGTGTAAAAACCGCGCTCTCATCCATTTTAGCTTAAGCATCATAAAAGATGTGTCTGCTGAGCAGCTCGTATCCTGTTTTTGAAAGATAATCAGGCTTATACAGGCGAATGACTTTGGATTCGCCAATTTTGCTTGGATGAATAGCCTCAATTTTTTGTACACATGTAGTTCCGGTTATGATCCTTTTACCTTGATATTGTACCTGCAAGATGTTTTTGTTTTCGAGAGTTATAGAGCTATCCACCAGAGATAGCTCTATGACAGGATAATCCTATGGAGAAACCCATGACGCGAAATAAGACTACATGCTGTTAAAATTGTCTGATGACTAAGCACTGTTTCTGTTTTCGTTGTAAATAGTTTTTACATATGTCCTCAATGCTTTGGGAATATTTTTCAGCATGTTGCGCATTAAGGCAATAAATTATTATTTGCTGTAATTAGTGTTTATTTTGATCGCTTTTCCTAGCTCTACTATTGTTTATGTGCTCCGTTCTTTTTTGAGCTTGTGTACGCTCGGATATGTGGTCTCTTTGATTCTGAAGATACTTTACTTCTGCTGTGAAATATGATTTGTTATCTCCCTTTGTTATCTACCAATGAGACCCAATCCTGGCAACTCTCAATGCTTGTGGAGTCGTAAAGTTTCTCCCTTTCTCACACTTAAGCTTGTTCGTTTTGTCCGATGCAGTTTGTAGGGCTCGTGGCGCGCCGCGCATTCGAAGGCCGCGCCACTTCCCAATGCTTCCTGCGCGGTGCCCGTTTCCCTCTCCCCGCTCGCTCGGGGATAACCGGTCCCGCGCGAGGGGGCTATAAAAGAAGGCACGCGCCGCCGTCTCGCTCTCTCTTTGTCCCTGCCTCTTCGTTCCTGCTTAGCTCCTGCTTCGCGCCTGGAGCTTCTGCACGGAAGACGACCCGCAGGCTGCAGCCCCCCGGATGACGACCTAGCACCGACTTCGACGATCCCTGTGAGATTGAAGATGTTTGTTACACGACCCGCTGTGTATTTGTCGTGCGCATCCCTCGGGCAGAGGAATCGCCCACAAGTTGCCCAAATCCGCCGCAGCATCAACTGAGGCTAGTATTATGCAGTAAATAAATGAAAATGAATACACAATTGAATACGACGGCGTTCTAAACCGATTGAAGGGCCGGTGAATCAAACTGCCTAACCTCTCGTCTGATCTGCTAGGTATTCGGAGCAGGCAGTAACTACTGATTATCATTCGCTCGAGGACAGAAAACCAGTACGTAGAAAACCTATGCAACATTATTGGAAGCTTAACATTTGAGCAAACTGAATACTTTTCCTAGTAGCCGCATTGTTGCAATCAAGTGCGTGGCAATAAGTAAGTACTTCTTTCTTAAAATTCGTGTCCACCTTGAGAGATTACTTCTAACGTTTTGATAATAGGGACTAGGCTCATTTTGTAAAGCGGCCATGCATTGAAATTTTCGTTTGCACATGCAGGTTACGCTTTCGTCTTGCTTTCTTAGAGATCTGCGCACCAATGGAAACCTGATATGACCACAGCACGAGAAAGGGGTCGCTTAGCACATGCGATGTAAGGCTGAGCTGTAGGCTTAGAATTGTTTAACTCAGCTGCCAGACAGCTTCACCTAAGTGATTCGCCGGGGAGTAGAATCGCGTTCACAACCGCGTGCTATTCAAGTTTTGTTTTTGTTTTTTTTTCATTACGCGGCTGTCACCTGGTGCGCGATAGATTTTGACGTCTGCGGAGTAGCTTCAGGGACTCGGAGCATAATGGCAGCAACTATCGTTTTAGGCATATATGTGGAGCATACAATATCGCAATTCTTCATATATGCTGTTGGCTTCAGTTCCTCAATGTTGTCCTAAAAAAGGGCCCATGAGACGCGAAGAGTAGCAGATACTCTTTGAAAAGCGTGTGTTAGAAGGCGAAGACCGCACTTGGTTTGTCATAATGACGAGCGCTTAGATGTCTGCAGAGGGAGAATGTCACGAGGCCGCTGGTAGTTGCGGAATAAACAGGTAGTGTGGCATTGGACATGTGGCCAAGTGTTCATTAGTGACTGGTGTGTACGTCTTCACGAATAGAGGTATTTTGGAGAGTTTTCAGTTGCATTGCCAGATCGCGCATGATCGGCTCCCGTAAGATAGCTATGATATAACAGCATAGCGTGGATTAGGTGTAGATATTTTCATACTCGATACGAAAAAGATTTATTAGGTAGCAACAAATGAAATAAATTCAGCTTCCACATTGAGTTTTCTCACATATTGGGCACTAGTCCTGCGTCAGAAGCTCGGTTTCTGGCATTCTATGTTAAAGATTCTAAATCATTAACAATTGTCACAGCGTATACCAAAAATATGACAACCTCCTCTAGTGAGATCGAGGCAATTTATTTCCATAAAATTTCTCCATTGAGTATAATCAGCAGTGAATACTATTATTTCAGTCCCAATGACTTTATTGCGCGTGTTGCCTTTCGGCAAGATAATTTTCGTACTTCACAATGCGCACCATTTCGAGGTAGGTCTTACTGCGATGTCGAAATATCGCGCTTATGCATTCTTAAATATTCAAAAATTGTTAGTACATTAACTTTTTCATAAAACAGGTATTATTCATGTTATAGAATTCATCTGTCTCACGATTGGCACTGGACGTCTATCCCTCCTCTTAAGGCTTAATTCCAATACATGAGTTCCCATACCGCGTCACATTTGGTTATGATAAAATACCCTCTGTGAACATGAGCATGAAACACATGATGCCTACAGACGGAATAGCATTGTCAAGTTATTATTGTTCCTCTAATTCGAAAGTCACATTCAAATAAATGCTGACATTTGCGGAAGCGTCTTCTCTACAAAATTGTTTCTTGACAAATTGTTTCTCTTCCGAGCTAGTGCTCACCTTTTCGGGTGCGTTCGTGAGTCAAAATATAAAATATTGCAAGACTCGCCTTTAGAATTAGGATTATGTGTGTTAAACTGACGTAGAAACATTTCCCTACTTCCAGTGCCTGCGACATAATTACAAAAACAATTATTGCCTTAACAGCCTATTCGTGCATTTTGGATTTGCTGCCGCCAAGCACTCGCGTCATTATTTCCCCGACTATAGAGTCTTGTAGGTACACTTTAAGTTATAGGCACTGATGACAACAGTGCAGAACACTTGACAGTACATTAGTGTTTTCTCTAATTATGATTGATGGTGGAGATTTAGGGGTCTAGGCTTTCTGTAAATGTACAATGATTCACCACTTATGACGACCGAGCGATTTCTAATGTGATTTTGGACTAGAGCCTGGATACTGCTTTTCAGAAAATACTTGGAACAATAATTACCATTGTATACTAAACATTTTTGTTCGTTTCAATATTTGTTAGAGTTCATTCATGAGGCAATCAAAGCGATATTTTACTTTTCTCACCGTTTTCATTATACCCAATACGTGACTCCACTTCTTATTTTGATCTTTTGGCCTTGAGCGGTTACAAATAATTTTTAGCCTCAATTTCGCAGTAATATTATCATTCGATAGACCTTCTCGTTCATGTTTTCTTCATTTATAATCTTACAAATAATTAGATTACACATGAAAAAAAATTGCCAGGATATTAAGCTGAGCCGTTAAGACCAGATTCTAATAGCGCGTACTGGTTCCTTTCGCAACGCTTTCTGAATACTCAATACGCGCTAACATTTAATCCAGTGACTTGCTTCTCTTATCTCTAAGCGACATTTTGGTCTGAAATACACCAGTAAGCTGTACGTCGAGGGGAAAAGGTTAGCTGTACTCTCAGTGACGGAGTGCCGTGATCAGGGAAAAGTTAACCACTGTTATTCTTATAAAACTGTCCTATGTTCAGTGACAAAGCGTTCACACGTGGTATTGTCCACTGGCTTTAGTGACGATGATTTCATCCTTTGTTATTCATGCATCATTACCTTTTAACATGTTGACCTTGTTAAACACCCTTCTATGTTAAGTTTATTCAAGAGACGGCAGTACATGAAGAAGCGAAGTGTGCAGCGCGCCTTCTTCAAAACAAGTACTGAAGCAGCAAAGACGTTCTTAGATGTCGGGATGACATTATCACGAAGCATATCGTCACTTTACTTGCGGACGGTATGATGTACTCTCGATGATACACAGCAGCACATTTGGTATATAGGGAGGGCTTGTTCGTCAGTGACAGTGCTATGGATGGAAAATGGGTTGCGTCGCACCTTCGATGCTGACAAAAAGCGTTTGGCGTAGTTTTGAAGAAGACTGCACATTTAGTCTGGGTCAGTCTAGGGTAATACTTTTATATGCTTATATGTAGCCTCATGGCGTTGGTGTAGTGCTTCATCAGCGGATTGATCATAGAGGGCAAATAAGTCTCGTATGTATGCATGTTTCTCTTGGTGAGCTAGTCGAAGAAAGCAATCATCATACAATAATTTAAATGCTGGTATTCCTTTGTGAAGTTCGCTACATGTACCTGAAGTCTTCTATTTCAAAAATGAGTCTAACCTCTAGCAATGCCTGTCCTAAACCGAGGAAGAATTGGATATTTTCTTCGACGACGCCTTGCTTTGTTTTGATGTCTCCATTACCTGCCCAGATGATGATGCTTGACTGCTGCGGTTCCCTCAACGCTCCGTCAAGGACGTTTAGAGGAACTTGATACGCCGAAGTTGTTGGAATTTGAATGATTTTGCCTTTCTAGTGCTTGCCGGTCTTTAATCGCACGGTCAATCTTTTCTCGATATTCATTTATAATGCACCCGCCCAACATCATTTTGCGAGAGCGTTAGTGCAGCAACACAAAGCTAGTAAGACAACTGTCTCTATTTACTGTAAATCTTCCGATGAATCGCCCCATGAGCCTAATAAGGACACTACAAGGTGCAGATCATAGGGAAACACCAAGTGATGATTACTTTCATAGTGAAAACTTTGCACGTAGACACAAGGACAAGCAAGAAAAACTTGGACGATTGCAAACTCATGACTGCAGCTCAACTGCAACTGCAACTCACAGTGCAAGACACAAGGTCGAATAAATAGGAAGAATCAATAGCAAGAATAAAAAACCTGAGAATAACACCACTTGTTACACCGGATATCTTAGTCAGTTGGCTAAGAACAGAAATGCCCTACCAGGAGAGGAGAAGAGGAGAGGAGGAAGAGGAAACGCATGGAGGTTAACCGCAAGATGGAACCGGTTTTCTTTCCAAGAAGCAGATGGAAGTTTAACTTGCGCACTTAGCTCCGCTGATAAGCGTAAGGAAGCTTCCATAATCTTATGCAAGTTGATCCCTATATTAGACTGTTTTCATGTGAGAGCCGTAGAAGTCAACGGCTGGGTCGCTGGTTTCTGGGCTGGTCCCCAGAGATGACAGGGATAAGGCTGCTCTCTGGGCTTGTAGATAGTCTGGAGCATCAAATATAGGATTTCCACCAAATCTCTAGTGCTAGTGGCAATACCAGCAGCCACAAGCGAAGATATTGAGGTTGAGCTCTAATTTTTCGGGCTTACCATAGACCGCGAAAGAATAAATGAATTCAGTGATGAAAGCAGCAAAAGTTCTAGTCGGTGATGAAACTATGAATGCTAACAGTGAAATATCACCACTAGATTTATTGCTTAACGTCATTATGGAAATGTACCGATAAAGCAACAGAAGATGCCTAGAAGAATCGGGAACATTGTGGAAGCACACATGAGTTTCTGCATACAATGTCTAGTCATATTACTGTTAAATGCCAATCTTGGCCACACCAAGCGTGAACGATAAAAATGCACCAGATCCCAGCGAGAACAAATTAAGTGGTGTGCCTATGAATTCTGACCATAACAAATTTAGATTACAACTGTTTGTAGACATATAATTTGCCCAAGAATTTTTAGTACTAAACATTACGAGGTTAAATTTATATCAAAGTCCTTAGAAGTCATGAAACTCTGAAAGCATATAAACAGTGAGGGAATCTCTTGGTGGTCAAAGTAGTCTCTACATTTAGAAAAATATACTTTTCTTTGTATAAAACAAGGGGAAACATAGAAAATTAGAAGTGATTGTAGATACCTTACATACCGGTTATAATATAAATTCGTCCACGAGAGGCTTAATGTTGAAGTCATATGTTTACAAAATTGTTTAAAACATATATTGAATGATAAAACATTGGATGCTGCGTATTTGTATGTATTAGGATATATCCATAGCGGCTTCACAGCAGCCATATTTCTACAAAAAAAAAGTAATAAAGTTCCAGTAAAGAAAGCTTATAGGTATGGAGGCGTAATCTTCCTCGTACTATTCGCAGCTTGATTAGAGATAATATTCAGATAATTAAATTGAGAGCAGTTATGGATAACTGTTAAGGATGAATAACCCAGTAATTTACGTTTCGCTAATGGCGTTGCCTTGTTAAGTAACTCTGGGTACGGACTGCAAAGAAAGATAGGTGACCTAGATAGGAAAAGCAAGCAGATAGTCCTTGAATTAGTATGTGGAAAACTAAGGTAATGTTAAGCAGCCTCCTAAAGGAAGGGCAGTTTACAATATTTAGCGAAGCAGTTGATTTGAAACACAATATATCTATTTAGGACAGGTGGCAACCGAAGATCCGGACCATGAGAAACAAATAACCAGCAGGAAAAGTTTGTAATGAAAGGCATTTGGCAAGTCCTCGCTGATTGTTACTAGAAGAATACCGGTCTCGATTAAGAGGAATGTATATAACATTAGTATATTACCTTTAGAAACCTATGGGGCTGAAACATAAAGGCTAGCGAAAAGTGTTCTACTTATGTTGAGAAAAACACAGGCCCCTATGAAACTATAAACGTCCATAGGGAGAGTATGTAGTGCGAAGAAAGAATACGCGATGGTAGAAAAGTGTAATAAATGTGACGCCAAGTGAAGGAAACCATAGCACGGGGTCGCAGAAAGCAACTTGGTTGGATGAGATTAAGACGTTCGCAGGGGAAATGTAGACGCAGCTTGCACAGCACATGACTAAGGGAGAAATATGAGATGCTTTCATCCTGTAGTGAGCATAACCTCAAAGATGATGATGATAAAGCTCGCAACTCTCACAAAAACTACAAATTATACATAGTGAGGACATAAGTTAACGGATTCATAAAAAATGATGATATCGGTCGCAGAAAAAAAAAATATTCAAAGCGTGGATATCTAATAGGACGTTCAGTTTGAATGTAATATTAGAAGGCCGTAATATATCAAAAATGTGAGAATTCTACAGAAAAGTATTATATATTTAATTTGATATCGATAGAGATGCAAATGTCTGGCGCAAATGTATTACTGTACCGTAGTGCTGAAGCTTTGTACAAATATGGGCTTAAAAAGATACAGAACTTTTTAACAATGCAGGAATCCTAATTTCTTGCGCCAAATCGGCTTAAACATTTTACATGGCTACGACATTAAAATATGTTGGGAATTAGGCAAATGTTGTTGGGTGCCGGTTTTTAATAGAAACAGCACCTTGGCTAGCTTCCAGGATGGTGGTACCAAACCAGACGTAATTGACTCAAATCAGCAAGAGAGTGATTAGGCATCGACAAATTGTGAATCTATATCGAGCGCGAAAGAAGCTTGGTGTACTATCACGGTCATCTCATTTTTTTAGGTTTGAAGGTCTTATATTTTTCTTTTAGTTGTGTAAGGTATCACGGAGAAAGAGGACGCAGGGAAAAAGCTTGCTTGAATGCAGCTTCAGAAGCTGCCCCTGCCCTCTTGCTGAGGCAACGTTTCCCTTAGCTTTTCAGGAGACAGCTACAAACGCTTAGTGATCACAACAAAAGTTGCGAGAATAAATTACGCAATAGTATCAGATCATCCAGCTTTTTCCAAAAGCAAAAGTTACTTTACAGTTTTAAGCATAGCTTAGAGCAAAATCCATATCAGTTCAGTTCAGGCGTTCAGTCGTGTCCGACTCTTCGTGACCCTATGGACCATGTCACGCCACGCTTTCCGGTCTCTCACTATCTTCTTAACATCACATAGCTTCATCTGCAATGCCTCGAGAATGCCATCTAACCATCGCGTTCGCTGCCTACCCCTTCTCCGGCGACCCTCAACCTTTCCCAACATCAAATCTTTCTCCAGCGACTCCTCTCTTCTCATCAGATGACCAAAGTAGCTGAGCTTTAACTTTAGAATTTGACCCTCCAATGAGCAGTCAGGGTTTATGGTCGACAATATCGACTGATTTGATCTTCTGGCAGTCCAAGGAACTCTTAAGAGTCTTCGCCAGCACCACAATTCAAACGCGTCAATTCTTCGGCGGTCAGCCTTTTTCACAGTCCAACTCTCGCATCCATACATCACAACTGGAAAGACCATAGCACGGGTTATACGGATCTTGGTTGGCAGACTAATGTCTCTGCTCTTTACTAGGCGGTCAAGGCTAACCATTGCTCTCTTTCCCAGAAGCAGGCGTCTCCTAATTTCATGGCTGCAGTCTCCTTCCGAGGTAATCTTGGCGCCCAAGAACAGAAAATCTGTCACAGCTTCCACTTCTTGTCCATTGATGCTCCAGGAAAATCCATATAAGCGTCTTCAAAAAGGTACAGGATAGTCTTCAGCCTCTCTCCTACCATATCTCTTAGCAATATGTTGTTAAGTTCAATAACGTTCATGTGTTTTGGCAGAATCGAAGACTATGCCGTATTTGGTGCGACAAAAGGGTATAGACCAAGGAACATTGGAATATTTGTCATAGATGGCTGAATAGCCAGATAAGTGTAGAAGTGAGAGACTGGTTACGTTGTTAGTAATAAATACAGTTTTGCAAATTGAAAATTTCACGTAGAGGTGAAAATACGTTGACAACAAAGAAGGAAGCTTGAATTTCACCTAGATAAAATTTGTAATGGGTTGATTTGCGCCCGCAAATGTATTAGGCATTCGGCAGCGGCGATAGCAACAATTTTGGTCGGCGGTCTTCGAACAAAGAATGCCCGTCGCACCCGTCAACGCCAAACTAAAAGCGGAGCAGAGACATTTAGATAAAGCCGCTAACGCTTGAAAACAACATGGAACATTGAAGAAATATACGCGCGAGTCAAGAATCTTCGAGACATATATCGGCGCATCTTGCGCGTTGAAGAAACTGATGAGGTTACGTCTCGCGACAACGAGCATGAACAAACAAAAAATATAGAATTGATCAACGTGCCAAGATCAGAGTGATAAGGTCGGTTTCGGGTGGCTGTCGAAAAAACAACAAAAAATATTTGAATGGTTTACGGCATTACTACCCCCTTAAAAAAGTATCAAACCGATGCTGGCAAAAAACACAAGGCGGTAAAAAAATGCAAGATTTTAAAGTAATTTTAGCGCGCGTAATAAATTAGAGGCGCACAAAATGGACAACTTCTGGGCGCGCCCAGCGTTGTTTGGTTGTGGTCGCACCTTTGGGGATGACATCGTAGTCAAGCTGTCCGATGCGTCGAAAGACTTTGTATGGCCCGAAGAGTTTTTCAATAAGCCGTCGGCGACGCATTAGAGTCGAAACCCTCACCTTGTCCCCCTACTTGTACTCTGTGTCACGTAGTCGCAAGTTGTATTGTCGGGCGTAAGTATGTGGCTAATCATTTACGCGCAACCGTGCAAGCCGTCGCGCTTCCTCCGCACGCTGAAGATAGCACTAACTTCCAGGTTCTCCTAGTCGGTTACGTGCGGCAGCATTGCGTCGAGCGTCGCCATGAGCTCCCTGGCGTACACAAGCTTGAACAGGATCATTCTGGTTGTCTCCTGGATGGCCGCGTTACAAGCGAAGAGTCACGTACGGCACGGTGGCGTCCGAGGTCTTGTGATCGGCTGCGACGTACTTGGCTATCAGGTCTGCGAGGGTAAGGTGGCTTGCGGCAGCTCTGCCGTGAATGTTGTTCATTTGACCGGGATGAGCACTTCTCGGACGCCGTGTCGTAAGAGAACTTGTTCAACAGAAAATTTGGCGACTTCTGTCACGGTGCCATTAGGCAGGGCTATCGCTTCGGCGAAGCGGTTAAGTTAGTCGTTCATGACGAGCCACTTTTTACCATTAGATTAAGTCGGAAAGCGTCTGAAGAGATTCAACCCAATTTGTTGAAAACGTTTGGACGGGCGCAGTATGCGGCTCAGTAGCTCAGCTGGTCTGATCATGGGCCGCGTTATATCGCTGGCACTCACGGCACGCTTTCACATAATGGGCAACGGCTGCAGGTAACCACGGCGACTTATACTTCTTTATACTTATACTTCTTATCAAGAGGGATGAGATACCAAGACTGGAGAATATATGTCTCGAGGTATATTTGCAGGGGTCGCAGGGGTCAAGTGGATGCAGCTAGCACAGAACCGGGTTAAGTGGAGAAATATTGGAGAGGCCTTCGCCCTGCAGTAGGTATAATCAGGCTGATGATGATGGTGAATAAATGAACAACAGGTATACATTGAAAAACATGAACAGGCCACCGGGGCAAAGAGACGAAATGGTATCGCGATAATAATGCACAGAGAATTCGATGGGTACAAAAATATGAATTACACAAAGGTATTTGAAAATAATAATGGTGTCACTGGTTAATATTTTGTATGTTATTAACAATGCGCCACGTTTCGTGCGCACACTTCCAATACCTTTAGCGTGATTGGGGGCAGTCGCTCTGGTGCCAAAGCAGATGCCCTCGACTTTCGGGCAAGCTCAGTCGGAAGTCAACTACCCCTAGTAACAGAAGAGGGTAATCATTTGGTGCCCAGCTTTCACTCGTTCAAGTCAGAGTAAGGGCCGAAGTTAGAATTCAAAAACAAAACAAAATTATACAGCACGAGACGATGCAGATAAATTCACACTAACGCTTAAAATATACAAAGAGGTTCTTATAAAGGCAAAGAAAAGCATGCAGTTAAAGGGGCTTACGAAACTTAATATACCAGGTAGTCAAACAAACAAACACAAAATTGTTCACCAGGCACTGTCGCAAAGCCCCGCCGGGGTGGTGCAGTGGTAAGACGCCCGACTAATGCCCGGAGTTCCCGGGCTCGAACCCGACCACGGCGGCTGCGTTTCGATGGAGGCGAAACGAAGTGGTGACCGTGTGCTGTGCGTATGTCAGCGCACCCCAGGTGGTTGAAATTACTCCGTAGCCCTCCACTACGGCTTCCTTTCTCTTTCCACTTTCTCTCCCGCCCTCATCCCTTCCCTTAAGGCGCGGTTCAGGTGTCCACAGAAAACAAGTGAGACAGTTACCGCGCCTTTCCGGAACTTCCTGTCAATCAATTACTAAAGAACGCGGTACAGGCGACAGATGTCATCCGGAAATTTTGTACGTTTTTTTAGCGCACATCTGCTGTCTGTATCAACCGAGACTGCGTAGCGTTTTTTTAACTGAAAAGCCATCTGTAATGAACTCCTTCTGCCGCCCGCATATTCTCCCTTTTCTTGAATAAAGTTCACCCCACCTTTTGCGTTCTAGATCAAACCTTCTTCAGGGAGGACGCTAGAGTTCATGCCATGTAGTGCCCCAAAAATAAAACAGAGCCTACGAACGAACAAAATTTCGTTTCGCGGCGCGCCATTCAAGCGCGTGCGTATATGTATAGCTTGGATGCATGTGAGTCACCTGGATGTTCAGCTTCACATTTTTAGTGTTCGCCTCATCAGCAGCACGAATACCTATACCACCAAAACTGATCACTTTCAGCAAATAGGGATGAAACTCTTCAGCTGCTTCCCAACTTTATAACCAGACAAGTAGATCCCTGTGGCCACCGAATACTTGACTCTCTACGCCGAAAAAAGGCCGCTGCCTAACGGTACCGAAGCAAACATAGCTATGAATTTTGTCAAATATATTTTGTTCCGACATGGCGCACCTGAAATGCTCATAATGCACACAGGAGCATCATTTACGGCAGAGATCAAGCAATTCACCTTCAACGACAGCCAAGCCAGCCGCCTGGGGGCAACTGTCTATATCATCTAGAAACAAATATTTAGACAACGCCTGAACAAGATCGTCGCAGATATGACTGCCTTCACGTTCCGAGCCAGCTCTTGACCGGATGCTGTCGCAAGTAACAGATGAGGACAATGTAAACATGACCGCCTACCTCCACCATGAAGGGGGAAGCCGACGAATTGCTCGCCTGCTTATTAAACACCAGCAGTGAACTGAACCCCGATGCTACAGCCTATGATGACGTGGCGTTGACTACAGTCCGGTAGAGCTAGTCTAGTTATAGATGTCCATTCCACGTAACAGACTGGGGGAAACACACTTACGGCGCCACTTCGGTCTATAAAATTCTTTCACCGGGTGGGACAACTGCACTACATGAAGGCGCGATGTCAATCTAGCATCGCCGTGCACACATAGTCCAGTACATGTAGTTCGTCTTAAGTCTTCTTACGGGCATGAAAGGCACATTAAAATATGAATTGTGTTTTTTTCTGGGTTACTTATACATCTAGGCTATGAGTTCTTATATGCCGCGTAATGATCCCGGGAGTTGAAGACTCTATTGGTTACTGTATGCATAAAAGCTTTCTTTGCTCGTGGGCTGCGGAGTTGTTCGCAGGAAATGACCGCCCGAACTGACACTATCTGTAATTCACATGGAATCGAACTATTTTTCCCGTCCCCATCCCAGCGCGCTAACCACTTCGCCACGCCAGGCTCATAAAACGCCGGTCCAAATTCCCTTTGTCTGGCGTGAACGTGATACTAGTGATTACAATGTCGATACATTATAGTGATAATTATGACAGCATGTTGAGAATGACAATGATGATGCAGCTCAGTATAATAAAAAAATGGCATTGGGATGCTAACGACGCTGACGTCAGTGATATGACGATGGTTGTAGCGATGACAATGATGGTGAATTTATTTTATTATAATATTATCGGCGATAGTGACGATGATGATCATAGTGGAGATGACAATGTGGATCCAGTTAGTGAAAACTGTCCTGTGAATTTACTTTCGCAAATTCCGGCCTTAGGCAGAGAAGCACAGTTCTTATCATAGACTTATCACGACCTTATCACGGTAGTAGTGGGGCACGGTATGATTCTGTGATATTTTTTTACACGCTCCGTGCCGCCAGAGGCTTCTTTATCGTTATCTTTGTTATGCAAAGTGCGCAGAGTTCTATCAATATTGATTGTAGCAACAGGCGTCTATACTTACATAATATGCCGGGTTGTTCGAGTTATGTTGGCAGTTGTATCAAGATGCTTTCTCGCAACTTAAAACTGACTGCTGCAGAGCGCAGGGGGTATTCGTAGTTCAACGAAGAACAAGCACGCTTATTGCTGTATCGCCGTGTTCTTGACTTCTTTAAGGCCGCTAGTTTTTCAGTAAATAGTTAAGTGCAACATCCATCTGTGAGTTCGCTCTCTTTGCCATAATCACAAGAACTTGAGAAGAATAATCAGGAATTTTGAGGGGACAAGCACGCTTTCGCATTGAACTCCGGAGAGAGAGAGAGAGAGAGAGAGAGAGAACAACTTTTATTTAAAATGCCTGCAGAATCGGTTAGGCTCCCTCCAAGCAGGGAGGACAAGCTTTTACCGCGACGCGGCCACTACGTCAGTCTCGTGCGTTGTGCTCCTTGAGGTCTTGTTACGTCCCTCGCTATTTCCGCGGGTTCGAGAGGGCCGCCGCCCCCTTCTTGGGGGTGCTGCCCCCCCTCTCCTCGGTTTCGCTCGGTCGCTGCCTCTCTAGAGCTGCCGAGACCTGCTGGACGGCCTTGAGTTGTGTCTCTTGATCATAGCTCCTCGTTGCAGCCTCTAGCTGCGTCGGGATCGTCGTCTTCTCGCTGGCTTCGCGCGGATTTACGCTACAGTCCCAAAGGATGTGAGCCGCGGTGGCTCTCTCCTTCGCGCACAGTCTACACATGTCGCTCGCGGGCACACTCGGACACATGTGCTTAGCTAGCACCGGGGTGAGCAGGGACCCCGTCTGTAACTGTCTGTATAACACTGCCTCCGTCCGGGTAAGCCCCGGGTGAGGTGGCGGCATAGTCTGTCTGTTCAGTCTGTACCATTTCACTATTTCGTTGAAGGTGGTCATCTTGTCCTTGGCACTGCGCCGCGACCAAGACTCCGAGTCGGCCGTGCTTGCAGCCGCGCGGTTGGTTAGTCCTCGCGCGGCCGAGTTGGCCGTCTCGTTGTGGTTCACGTTTCCGCGTTCCGACACGTCACTGCCCATGTGGGCCGGAAACCACTTGATCACCACAGGACTTTTGTGTCCGATGTCTTCGGCCTTGCGCAGTATGCGCGCGGCCTCACTACATACCCTACCCTTGGCGTAGTTCTTCACTGCCGTTCTAGAGTCACACAACACTGTAGTGCATCCGGGGTCGGAAACGGCCAAGGCGATGGCCACCTCCTCCGCCCGGTGCGCTTCTCGAGTCCGGACGCTCACCGCGGTCTTCGTTGCACCCGTCGATGCCTCGACAACCACCGCCGCGTATGCGTTGGTGTTCCCTCGATACTCCGCCGCGTCCACGTAGGCGGCGCCTTCTTCTCTGGCGTGGAGGTCTACGAGAGCTTTGGCCCTTGCCAACCTCCGCTCCCTGTTGTGCTCGGGGTTCACGTTCTTCGGGATCGGGAAGACCCTGAGCTTTCTGTTGATGCTATCTGGTATAGGTACGTCTTTCTGCTGCTTGCCTTCTCTCGGTTCGAGGCCAAGGTCCCGCAGTATCTGTCTTCCGGTTCTCGTTTCAGAGAGACGCTCGAGTTGCGCCGTTCTCTGTGCTTCGGCTATTTCGTCCAGCGTGTTGTGGACTCCCAGCGCCATGAATTTTTCGGTGCTCGTGCCCCCGAGGAGACCGAGTGCCGCCTTATACGCCTTGCGTATGGTGGCGTCTATCTTGTTACGTTCACTCGGCCTCCAGTTGTGGAAGGCGGCCACGTACGTTATGTGGCTAACTGCGAAGGATTGAACGAGCCTAGTCAGGCTCTCCTCCTTCATCCCCGCTTTTCTGTTGGACACCCTCTTGATGAGTCTCATTGCCGCAGCCGCTTTGCCCGCGAGCTTGTTGACCGTTTCACCGTTGGCTCGGTTTCGCTGGATGAGCAGCCCGAGTACTCGAATCTTCTCGACCTCCGGTATTACTTGTCCTCCCGCCGTTTTGACCGTGATCTTGGGACGTTCGTACTTGACTTCCATATTCTTTCTTTTCCTGCCCGATCCTTTCGGGGGAATCACCAGCAGTTCTGACTTGGCCGGAAAGCAAACGAGTCCAGACCCGTCCAGCTGCTCCTCGATGGCGTTGACCGCTTCTTGCAGCGTTGTCTCGATGTGTCCGTCGCTTCCTCCCGGTACCCATAGCGTAACGTCGTCGGCGTAGATGGTGTGCCGGACTCCCGCTACTCTTTCTAGCCGGGTGGCCACCCCGATCATCATGAGGTTGAAGAGTAGCGGGGAGATTACCGACCCCTGCGGTGTTCCGACGCTGCCCAGCTTCTTCTCTTCGAGCTGCAGGTCTCCCGCACAGAATTTGGTGGTCCGTTCCGTCAGGAAGTCTTTGATGTACTGGTATGTCCTCCTGCCCATATTTAGCCTGGATACTTGGGCCAGGATAGCCGAGTGCCTCACTTTATCAAAGGCGCTCTGCAAATCCAGCCCGAGTACGGCTCTGTTGTCCTTGGTGCCCGTCGTATTGTCGATGATCTCGTTCTTCAGTAAGATCATGGCGTCTTGCGTCCCGAGTTTGTTCCGAAACCCGATGATGGAATTTGGGTAAAACTCCGATTCTTCCAGGTAACGCTGCCACCTGTTCATGAGAACGTGCTCGAGGACCTTTCCCACGCACGAAGTGAGCGAGATCGGCCTGAGGTTCTCTATGTTGGGCGGCCTGCCAGGCTTGGGGATGAGGATCGTCTTGGCTGCTTTCCATTGCTTGGGTAGCCTTCCTTCTTGCCAGCACTTGTTGTAGAAGTTCGTGAGCGTTTCGATGGCCGCTTCGTTGAGGTTCTTGAGCGCTCTGTTGGTCACTCGATCGGGACCCGCGGCAGACCTTCCATTGAGATCCTGCAGGGCAACTCTGACTTCCCAGGTCTGGATGTCGCGATCTAGCGTCTCGTTCTCTTTGCCTTGGTAATCCGGGTGTCTTTCCGTGGGGGTGGTCGGCAGGTACTTGGCGTCCAAGCGCCGCTTGACCTCGTCTTCCCCGTGTTCGCAGATTGCCTTGTGTAGGATCCTGGCCAGGTTGTTGTGTTGGTGGCCCTTGGTCATGGTTTCGTCGAGAAGGTTCCGCAGCATGTTCCACGTCTTGCCCTTGTGCATCTGTCCGTCGGCTTCGTTGCAGGCCTCGTTCCACTGTTGGGTGCATAGCACCCTGCAGTGGACCTCGATCTGCCTGTTGAGCTCGGCGATCTTCTTCCTTAGACTTCGGTTGGTTCGTCGCTTCTGCCACCTCGCCTTTATGAACTGCTTGGCTTCTATCAGGTGGGCCAGCCGACTGTCCATCTTGTCTATCCGTTCGTCCGTCTCTAGCTCTTTGGTGGCTCCTTCCGTCGTCTCAACGACGTTGGCCGTCCATTGCTCGATGTCCGTAATGTCCACTTGCTCCGCGGGTAGCGCCTTTCGAAAGGCGTCCCAGTCCGTAATGCGATGCTTCCTTATGCCGGTGTTGCCTTGGCCTTCGAGCGGTACGACGACCTCCACGATGTAGTGATCGCTGCGCAGCTCTTGGCCCGTGTTTCTCCATTTCGCTTCTCTTGATCCTCCGTCAGTTTTGACGAAGGTAAGGTCCGGAGTTGTGTCTCTCGTAACAGATGTGCCGATCCTGGTGGGAAAGGCCGGATCCGTGATTAGGTTCAGTCCGACGTCGGTGGCGTCTTGCATCAGCTCTCTCCCCTTGACCGTCGTTCTGTGGTAGCCCCAGTCTTGGCTCGGAGCGTTAAAGTCTCCGCACACTACGAGCGTATTGCTCCCCGCGACTGAAGTTGCCTTGTGGAGCAGTGCCTTGAATTTCTGTTGTCCGTGGGACGGATTGCTGTAGACGTTCATCAGGAAAGTGCTCTCCTTCCTCTTCTTGCCCGTGATTACTTCCACCGTGCAGTGTTCGATGGCGCTTCTGCCGATCATTTCGTGTTCCACGAAGGTGATCCCTTTCCTAACGAAGGTGCAGACCCCTCTGCCCTTGCCCTTGGACGTGTCTCTTTTGCTCGGCGGGCTGTCGTGCGACCGGTAGCCCGGCAGTCTCGGCGTCTCTTCGCTGTGTGTTTCTTGAATCATTATGACGTCTGGTTTCCTTGTTAGTTGCTGCAAGTGTTGCTGCAGCACCGCTCTCTTGCCGGTAAAGCCGTTGCAGTTCCAGTGCCAGACCAAGAGGTCTCTCACTGGTGGTGTGGATGTTGCTGTACGTGCTGTCCCGTCCATGATTGCTGCAGTTTGGCGATGATCTGTGCTTCCATACCTTGTATTTGTGCCTGTATCTGCGTCTGCAGCTGTGCTTGCGTTTGCGCCATCATGTTCTGGATCGTGCTCTGTATGTTCGTTGTCATCTGCTGAACCGTTTGCGTGAGCGCAGTAAGGCTTTCGTTGGTTACCTTGCTGATCGCCTCGAGACGGTCGAGTCTGTCGTCCTGTTTTTCGATTCTCTCCATTGTCTTTCGTTCCTTGGCGCCCTCTATGGCTCTCCTCTTGGGAGCCGGTCCCACCGCTTTCGTGGCTCTCGGGTCCACCTCGACCTCTGGTTCGTCCTCGGTTATATCTTCTTGTTTCCTCTCTTGTGCGGGCTTCGGCAGCAGCTGCTGCTTTTGCTGCATCGCAATTAATGTCGTTAGCTTCGCGTTGATTTCCTTGAAGGTTGCGTCCTGTTCGGCGATTCTCTGCTTTAGCTTCTCGTTCTCGTCTCTTAGGGCTTTTAATACCACCCCGTTCTCTTCTTGGAACTTCGTGGCGTTTTGCGCCGGTGGTTGTCTCTTCTCTGCCATGTTTGCCTTGACTGTTTCGGCCCAGGCGACTCTTTCCCCCGATTGCGACGGTCTGTGGCGGCTGGCGCTCCTGCCTCTCTTGCTGTTGTCCCTCTTGCGGCTGCTGTCGCGCTGCCTCGAATCTCCGCGGGGTCTCTCGGCAGACGG
>JAJIZL010024414.1:385673-421447 GCA_023969395.1 Amblyomma maculatum
TCCGTGGATCGTTTTTCATTTGTACATAACATCGTCATCGTCCCGCGGCGCCGGCTCCGGCACGCGCCTCGGTTCGTGATCGGATTAAAAACGCTAGACAAGGCATCGCTGGCCTTGCCGTCTCGACCTAGCCTTCTTTCACAATATATAATGTGGGAGTTCAACATTCCCCGCGCTAAATGTCCCATGCAAAAAAGGTTTTGAATAAAATGGTACATTCTAGTTCTGTCGAATCGTCTGGTAGGCTTTGCGAGTCATCTATGCTGATCTCTACAATTTTTTGTTCTCTTACAATAATTTCTATTTATATATTTTATCTATTGAATTCAATAAGAAAGTGGCAATACAAAAGTTGTACATATGCTCAAGAAATGGCTAGATACGTTGTTTCCGTCAAGCTATGATTATTGTGATTTTTTTCTCAAAACACCCCCACGATATGCCGTTACCAGCATGTGAGAGTGTAGAAATATCAGCACTTCCAGACGACGCATCAATTAACGGAATCGTTTATCTCCGCAATGCGTTCCCGAACAGGGTTTGGCGTTTTGCGGCAGTTTCGTTTCATGAAGTACGCCTGGAATTGCTTACGTGGCGTAGAAAGAGCCTGAGCTCCACTGCTTTTTCAAGAATGCAGTTTTGGTATGGCATCACGATCGGCACACTGCGCAAACGGCTGCGATGGCAAAGCCTTGCGTTTTGGGGTGATTCAGCCTCAACAATTCATTCGTATGAGATACTTGTCGCAAACGTCAAATGAAGCTCGAATATTCACAAATTGTAAAAAGGAACCCGGCCTTGAGGACACTTTCATCCATTCCATAGTCATGTCCTTCTGCTCGCTCGCTGTTACATCTTACCTCCGACAGACGCTAGCGCACGCCTCTTCATTCAAGCAAAATGTCAAATACTGCTCGAGGTAGCATTGAGCGGTCGTCTAGGAGTACTGAAATTGCTGCCCGTATCCCGTGGGTGTTTTTGTACCTCGCGTGCCAAAATAAATCTGTGGTTATGGTGGCTTGAAGGAGGCAACGAAGGTATTCGTTTTTGAGGCGGACTACCACTTTTGCTTTGACGCCTCTCTGAAATCTATAAAAAAAGTTTGAAAATTGTACTCTTTTAGTAATTAACGCAACCCACCGAGAAAACATACTGCAGAATAGAATAGCCAGCCCTCACAGCTCTCAGTAGGTTTCATGGGCCTAGGGCGCGCACATTTTTTACATTTAATGCCGGCAAACCACATCTGTATATATATATATAGCGAGTGTCCCAGCTAATTTGGACCAAGATTTTAAATTGTACGGTTATCCCTAGCATAGTGAAACAAATTCAGAGGTGTTCAGAGTCAAATGTGCTAACGTGCAGTATTTTCCTTCACTGAAGTTACTTAGTAGAGATTAATTAGCTATTTTAATTATTGGCTCCAGAGCACAAATGTCAATGCAGTAGTTCCAGACCTCAAAAAAAAAAAAACGGCTAGCTACGTTGTTTCCATCAAACCAGCGTTTACGTAGAGTGAGATTTTTAGCAGCAGAAAATAACGCTTGGCTCAATAAAAATAACTTTCTCGTGACTGCGGCGTAACTTTATAGCCTCAAGACGCGTCCGAAATAACAGTTTTTCGGTGCCGTGCTCTCTACGATGAACCTGGCTGTACGCACTTGGTGAATGAGTTCAAAAGCTGGTCACGTGACAGTGTTTTTGAAGGCATAACATTGAGCGGCGTAAATTGTAGCCCGATAAAAATTACGTAGCTAGCCGTTTTTCGAGATATACAGCTTCTGTACTGACATTTCTTGTTTCATGGAAATAAGAAAAAAATAGCTTATTTGACCTTACTGCTTAACGTAAAAAATACCACAGATTTACAACACGTGACTCAGGAGAGCTCTGAATTGAATTCCCTGGCATGAGCGCACATAAATTTTTGAAACCTCGGCCCAAGTTAGCCGTCACGACGTCATGACCAGTCCAGACGGACTGGTCATGTCGTCACCATGCGATTCATGCATAGACGCAGCTGACCCCGCCGGGTGTCCGATCATGGCGTCCGTGCGGCGCCTTTATATTGGCGTTTCCTCGAACGCCGCACCACACAGCAAACAGAAGTGACCCAGATGTCTAGAAGGCGTTAGTACAACAGGCACCAGCGGCGTTTGAAATTGATTTACAGAATAGAAAGGGCGCGGTATATGTGACATTAAAAAAAAAAAAAACATTTACCACGCTGTAAAGTAAGAGAGGAAGGTGGGAGTCAGAGAGGGAGATACAGGTGAGTAGTGGAGGGTTGCGATCAACTGCGCTCTAATGGCTTTCGCCCTCATCGCACTTTAGTGGTGCAAAGTGCCCTCTAGAGTTTTTAAAAGTACTCGCTGAAATGCCCGTTAATGTGGCAACTTGCAACATTTCTTGAGTCATGTGGAGTCCCCGAACCTCGAACAGAATTGCACAGAGTGAGGTTGCGAGCACGTATATCAATAACTTGAATGAGTGTCCCACTTACCTTTTGTTAGGCTCTCGAATGTCAAAATCCCACATTTTTCTTCGTGATTCCAGTACTGAAGAGTGTATGTAATGCCCTGTCCTTCTGCGTGAGAGTAAGAAAAATGGTTTTAACTAAACTAAACGTTTTCAGCTTTAAAAAATTGTGGCGAGGAAAGACCACCTGCTTTTTGTTTCATGTGGGAGATGCTTGACAAAGTCCGTACATGCTCTTATGAAGTAGTAACTGCCGCTAAAGGCGGATGAGAGAAAGCCGGCCATTCCTATGTGTTGTTATTACTCGTCTGGTGGATTACATCTGCTACATAACTTGTTACATAGCTGGCAGTTTAATACAAAGCCATCTATAATACAAATCACTAATACGATCCTCGGAATGCCTCTTGCATCGATTGCGGTGGACTAGAAGGCTTACCGTGGGGCCATAATCGATATAAGCTTGCGAGAAAAAGCTGGCCAGATGTGTATGTATTTACAGTCTTGGTCAAAAGTCCTGAAGCGAAAAGAATTTCGCCTCAGCCACAAAATGAAGCTGCCACGGCGTCATCAAAGACTAAAGGGCCGTTAAATGCTACGATACAGTTTCTTGCAGTGCTGAGTCGTTATTTCGTAGCATTTTAAAGTTTCTTTGGCCTTTAATAATGGCTATATGACCACGTTTTGAGGCTGAGGCGAAACTTCTTTGGCTTCAGGACTTCTGGCCAAGAGTGTACCTATTGAACCCCATGGAAATGTTTACTCAGTCAGAGAATACAAGAATAATAACATGGAGGTAGAGGTACTTTGGCAGGTTCTGCGAAGTCATGACCTACAAAATGTTCTTTATCTCGCAGCAGTTTTGCGAGTTCAATGGATTGAATATATTGCAAATGAGAGAGAAATGTTACTTTAACAGCGACCGTACAGGAACTCTTTTTGGTGAAAAGCTGCTGCTTGACCGCATTCCATAATTCTACTGGAAAATGCCACAAAACTTGTATGCAGTTGCTTTTGAGGCGTGGAAGGCGTCATACCATTACGCTTCCAATTTAGCATCCACGTGCTAATTAAACTTGAGGCTAAGTTCGACAAGGGCTCGAACGGACGGCATATATCAGCCTGAGTGTATTGCGTAATTGTACGTGTAGGTGTCCATTGACACGTAAGGCAGAAACTATGCACGTCTTTCCTCCGAAAGCAGCAGAACTAAAGACGTTTGACATTTGCCAAACTGCCCCAGTCTCAATGAAAAGCCATCAAGAAAACAGGCCAACATCACAACGAGGCTCTTTCGCACGTCTTAATGGGCTTAGATTGAGTAACTTCGGGTTATTTTTACTAACAGCTTACTCCGCGTAAATGTACACGCTTCGGGTAAAACTCCAAATCAAATAATATGCAAAATCTTACTCTCACCTTTTGTGATGCTGACTTTAAGTTTTGCGTAATTATCCTCCTCTGAAAGCTTTCCGTATAAGTGCTCCGAGTGCCTGTTTTAAAACAAAGCGTATTACTACTTCTCCGGACTAAATCAAAATATCAGCATTATCTAGTGGTCATTGTTTAAAAAAGCCCGATTGTTCCCAAATGGTTTTTGACGAGCGTGCCCTGACTGTTTTCACATTCATAAATAAGCGCTATGACGAAGATTGAAAACTAGTAACCGGCGAAACCGCATATAAGATTCGCGTCATTTGGGCACAAAAACCATTTTAAACATAGGGAGGCCTTCATATATATGTGAAATCGATATTTCGTATCTCTGCAATTTCCTTTTTAAAAGCTTCACAAGCCATTGATTCTGGTTGCTTGATGCTGAACGTAGAAAAAAATGCACGCGCAGAGCCTCCACGCTCCATGTTTGTTCTCCTTCCGCGCAGCAGTCGCTGTAATGCACAAATGACTGCCGGGGTGGTGCAGTGGTAAGACGCACGACTACTGTGCCGGAGTTCCCCGGGTTCGAACCCGACCGCGGCGGCTGCGTTTCGATGGAGGCGAAACGAAGAGGCGTCACACGTTAAAGATCCCCAGGTGGTCGAAATTACTCCGTAGCCCTCCACTACGGCTCCTCTTTCTCTCTTTCCACTTTCATTCCCACCTTCCTCCCTTCCCTTACGGCGCGGTTCGGGTGTCCACAGAGCAAGTGTGACAGTTACTGCGCTTTTCCCTTCCTGTGAACCAATTTATTTAACTTGTTCACGCTATGACAAGGGACGCAAGGTAGCGCTTGCAGAACGTAAAGTATGAAAAGCTGCTATTATAGACATATTGATAGAAGATTTGATTGTGTTGGTATGAATCCCACTACCGGTATGTGTTGCTTATATTTGTAATTATAATCAGTCATCTTCCAGTTTCATAATTATTATTCTTTTCTTTTTTAGCAGCCATAGAGAATGCAAAAAGAACAGACGTTTTTTCGCGCATTTCATTGTTTCACTGAACCTTTGCTACATACTTATGTAAGCAGTTTTCTAACAGACTGGCAAATGTTTTTAACAAGAGTGCTGATTTGACTCTTAGTTCAGTACCAGGTGCAAGGGACTATATTAGGCCTAGGCTGGCTGCCGATTTCAGGCAGAATAATGTATATCTGTTGAATATTTATGCCTTGCGAATAATCATATTCTTCATTTTTTCATAGACATGTATTTCCAAAATTCAAGCTTCTCTTCATATTGCATAGTCAAGAGGTGTTTAATAGAAATTGTAGAGATTTTTACAATACGCTCAAATATAATGCACAGAGATATGGTAGACAATACTGGCGTTAGTTGAGGTGAAGACGCGCTAACAGCGTTCCAAGCATTCAAAAGTATTCCGACTACTAGGACATATTCGCACTTACCATCTGTTTTCAACTTTATATTTTTGCTGAAAATAGTAATCATTCTCTTCCAGCGATTCTTTTTTTGCGTGAACGCATTTGTGTTCTTTTTCTTCGTCATTAAATCGCTGATAACTCCGCCTCTCCAGCCATATATTCTCCTCAGTGTTCAAAGCCTGCTCAAGAAAGTATCGGAAAAAGGCTAATCATGGTAATCATTTTCAGAAAACCTTTTAAAAAAGGTTTTTCTGCAAAATCCATTATTCCATTTAGCATCGCAGAGCACATAACAATAATGGTGGCCCAAATATTTCAAACATTCAAAAATATTGTGCTAAAATTTAAAAAGGGAAAAGCACACACGTCCATTTGTATTCAAAACCTGAAACAAGCAGCACAAATTACTAATCAAGGCAACTAATGGCTATCAACTTACTCCAAGATTGATAAGACTATAAAATTTTACATGAATTCTGCGACCATAAATTTTTACGTGCCAGGTGTTTTCCATATTGTCATTAAGACCTAATGCGTAAAGGAAAGTAGCTAAGCAGCATGCCTTCATCCCTATTCTATCCAACATTTTATAACTAATTACCTCAAGTTAAGTGTCACCTAAGTCTGTAAAACTCACGCGTGAAGTAAGTGTTGTATTTGAGGCAGCTTACAGGATAGCTGTCCTTATCGAGCTCCAAGCCGCCTTCGGCAGCAAGCAACAAAACGCCCACACATAGTTCGGTTTTCGTTCCAAAGAAACATAGGTACTAAAACAATGTTTTAAAATGGAATTGGAACTTTTGTTATCAGGAAGCCACATTCAGCGATGGAGAGCAGCGGCCGTAGAGATTGCTAAAGAAATAAAAGTGCATAGCGGCTACAACTACAACTCTTTACCCTGCTAAATTATCAACCACATTATATCCTTGGACCTGCTTTCACTCATGGTATCTAATCACCCTGTTTACGAATGAATATCATCAAGAGAAGCGCTCATTAAAAAACAAGCGCTACAGGTTATATTCAACACTAATGTAAAGGCAGGGAACAGGTCCGCGTGGTAACACAGAAAAAGAACACTTTATATTTAGGTATAACTGCATCAAACCATTGCTTAGACAGAGTGACAAGGTTTTATTCTATTTTGCAATAGGTAATAGACCTAAGCGGCATGCGTAGCACAAGAGAAGCTACTCTGTCTTCATCACTTCTTTCCCGAGCAATGCTACTTAGTGCTGTAGGTTTTCTCACTCCGCCTACTCAATTTTAAAATGCGGCTTACATGCGGCTTACATGCATCTACTACGTTCTAAGTAGCCACGATAGTGACAAAGTTTTTCATCTTTCTGTACGAATTACGTCAAATGTATTGAAGTAGAATTTGTCAGTTCAATTGAACATTCGTTATTATGCTTTCATATATCATTGTAAGCACCATCATCGGCCTTCATACACCTACAGCACGGGATGTGTCTGTAATACAGACCTCCATTAACTATCTGCCCTTCTAGCTATAACTGCACACCATATCGTTATCCCCTCAAATTGCCTTCACACTTCATTTCTCTTTGGAATCTAGTAAGGTAGCCTCGGAGAAAATTTCGGATCTTGCTTTCGCATTTCATCGTTGGTCTATGCGAATTTGTTTCAATATTATGCAATGTCATTAATCCCGATTGTTTTCTCACTCCTTTAGCATACGTCATGTAAATTAATATAAACCTAATATTTTAGGTAGACCTTTATCCACTCTGTTTCCGCCTATAGGCCACCAACGGTAAGTTGCAGATGTATATCTGTTTGCTGGAAAATAGCTACATTCACATTACACCTAGCCGGAGTGGCGCAGTGTTTAGCGCCCTCGACTACTAAGCCCAAGGTTGCGGAATCAAATCCCGGCCTCGGTAGCCGCTTTTTCAACGGAGGAGAAACGCTGTGTGCGATGTCAGTGCACGTTAAAGAACCCCAGCTGGTCGAAATTTCTAGACCCCTACACTACAGCGTCTCTCAAAGTCTGAGTCGCTTTGAGACGTTAAACCCAACAAACCATAAACCAAACCTACATTCACATTACGGACGTTTTTGTAATAAGATTGTAATAGAAGAATAACGATCACAGAAGACAATACAAACTTTATATGCTGACACGCTGTATTTTGCGCAATCTTTTAACAAAACAGCAGGAAGAAGATGCAAGTAAGGCTGGCTACTTTTTACAGCGAGCCAGCACATAGAGTTGAAAAACCCTTTAGTCAGGTTTGCATTACTGACTGTGCAAAGTTGCGAATCGACGTAATTATGCTCAGCACTGGTCTGCAAGATGATTGCGTATTCTGTGAATATATTATGCAACGGCAGTTAGCAGGGGTACGATAATTAAAAAATGGAGAAATGCGGCACATGAATCAGATGAATGTGAAACAAACAGTAAGTTCAGGGCTGGTCAAACATGAAATTTCTCTGACCTGAGGCAAAAGATGACATTGTCCTTGCAAGTAGTTGATTTTGGAAACCATTTTAGCATGTTAAACTCGTCATACAGATAGGTAAAAAAAAGTTAGCAGCGACCAGCGCAGGCGTTTCTAATGATTACGGGATATTCGAGTATTTCGAGTATTTATAGTTACCTGAGCTACATAATCTGCACCTTGTATTATACGTTCAATCTTGGCTGTATCATTTCGGGTTGAAAGCTCCCATTTGCTATATGCGTACTTAAGAATGTGACATACGCTTCTACGGAAAAGTAGAGAGACCACGCAAACCGCTACAATTATTATTGTTCTCTATAAAAAGTTGTACCGCACAAATGTGCTTACCAAGATTGGAAGCATATTAGTTTCGCTACGCTGAGCGTAATTTAGAAGTAACCGCTTCACCATAAAAAAAAGTTGGCTTGTAGATTTGTCAAAACACCCGGTATCTCCATTTTTGCGCAAGGGATGTACACGCACAATTTGCAGGCGTAGCGTTTGTCTTTGATTAACTGGCCCATGCTAAACATTTGTTCTGAATAAATTGAATATTTCTTTCCGTTTATGAGGATTAATTTCTGAAATGAACTCTGGCTTTGAGAGATCTGTATTGGAGAAGTACGCACGAATTTTTATCATCCGGGGTTTTTACGTGCACTTGAATCACATTTTACAGTGGCGCCTTGAATTTCGCCTGCATTTCGGCTGCATCAAAAAGCGGCGGCCATGACTGGGATTTGATCCTAAGTCCACGGATAGAGTGCTCTACCACCCTAACAAAGCCAGCGCGGCGGGGTTAAACTTGCCTTTGATTTTAATTTTCCTTCGTTCTTTTTATGCCTTCTTTCGAGTTCTTATTTTATATTTATTCTTCTGTTTGTTGATTTTTGTTTGGTAATTCTTGCTTCCTTAAACGTTCTTAGCTTCGTTACTCTATGCAAGGACATTTGTGGGTGCGTTCACCGGAAGACGGCGTTGAGTGATGGTTAGCGTACTCGGTTGGAACACGGAAGGGTCGAGTCCTGGCATGGACTCCATATTTTGCTAATAATGAATTCATGAGGACTCATTGTGCTTTCAAGCTCTGTCAATAGCTACTGGTGACAAAGCCGGCACAAGGCACTCAAGGGGAAAAACGGCGTCCGCCTTAAAATAAGCATTCAGAAATATTACCAATGCAGCAGAAACGTGCTCCTCATAGAGCAAGAATAATGCTACGCTGATATCTAGGTATTTAACAACTGGCTATCCCCCCCCCCTCCCGACACACACTAAAGAGAGCTCATCATAGCTGGTCGTGGTCGTTAGACTTAAAAATGAAGTCATAGAGTTCCTGAGTGGACTTTGCTGGGCTACTTGCACGAAGTGAAAACTTCTACTTGAGAGTATTGCTGTGCTAAATGAAACCTTCCTTGGTTACCATTGAAGTTTGGACATCTTAGACAGAGCCTTTTGTTATTATGAGGAAACATAATAAAGAATATGTGACGGTTGTTCATTTAGCCTATTATAATAGTGTTTACAGGACATATATTAGTGCCTATAGTTTTGCTACGAGATATTTTATCACTGGCTAAATGAGATTAGTCTAGAACGCCCTACTGAATGATGAAGTTTTTGCCTTATAAAAATGAACTGTGATTTAGCTTTTCATTCAACCCGCAGTTAGGCGAGAGAGAGAGAGAATAAACTTTATTTATACTAAGTAATTACGCGGGTGGTTCACCCAGGTCCAGGAAGCCATTGGCAGATACGGCCGTCCAGGCCTGAACGATCAGTTGGCAATGAAGGGGGAGCTCTCTGCGAACCAGCTTCGCCCTCCACTGCTCATAGCTAATTTTCTGTAAACCGTATGATTTATGTTGTTCGGGGCAGTTCCAAACCATGTGGCGAGAGCTACATTTGCATGGCTATGCTTAGGTCCGGCTTGAAAGGAAAGACATGGCATTTGCACATTGTACTTTACTGCATGGTTTCAGCTTTATTAATGAAAAGCATCGCGCGAACGCTTGGCGTGCGCAGTGCTGTGACTTAGCTACTGGCTAATGTTGGCTACTGCCTAAAGTTCTTGACATGTACTTCGCCTTTTCTTTCCTGTAAACCAATTTGAAACGCCGCTAATGCCTTCTGTACTGCGCTTCTAAATGCTGTGTGATGCGGCGTTAAACGCCAAATGAAAGGCGCCGCACGGATGCCTGGATCGGAAGCCCGACGTGTTTAGTTTCGTATCTGCGTGAATGGTCTGGTGACGTAACTTCCGGTTATTAGGCATTGTCAAATTTTACATCACGATGACATAACATTCGACAACGCATAACAACCAGGAATACCCTAATTGATGACGTCACACGATGACGCAAAATCTGGCCACAATATCACAATTTATGAGGCCACCATGTGATGATTTCAGTCATCCCTGTCATTGGCCATGCAGGAATAAGTCATGACTAATGGCTATATATTACAAGTTAGGGGCATGTTATTAGTAATGGTTAGTGACTAGTTATTAGCCATAAGCTTTACTAGTACTAGTTGAGGTGTGGCATCACTGATTACGTCTTGAGATGCTTCGTTCGATGTGACCCCGGCTGCTTAAAAGTCAGGGCGCAGACAAGCTGACAGCTCCAATACCCGGCGTTTTGCAGCTCTCGCTACAATGCACACCAGCTGCGGGCTATGACGTCACTCCACGCATGCTCACAGCTGGTGGAGCGGAAGTGCAATGGCTCAGCGCGAAGCCACCAGACTTCGCGAAACGACTGGCTTAGTGTAGCCCTCGATACAAAACATTTACCTACACTTTCTCCCTACTTACTGATTTCGGCTTTAATGCACAAGCACGTCGTATGTTAACTCAAGTTGTGTGCAGGAAGAGCTTATCAAAGTGTTATTTGTTATTTTTTTACGGGACACTATGTGTACGATACAATAGGGCGGATGATGAGGCCAACAATTGTTACGCATAAAAGTACGCGATGACAATTGACGTAAGTCATTTTTCGTTTTGTGCTTCTTCTGTACTGGATACGGAAGCACTCTGAAACTTACACAATTTCATAAAGCATAAAGAGAGCTAACCTGTTTATAATTGCATTGTAGTAATAGTTGAAAGTTTTTGTCATTTTGTTACAACGTTTTCCTTGCCCTTTTTATTACCAATTTTCCTTAATCTTCTTTTTGATCATATATTCTTCTCAGAACGCCTTTTTAATTAATGTTTTGATTGCGTTGGCTGTTTTGTATTTGTTATTTTAGTTTTTAATTTTTTGCGTACTTACATCATGTATAGCCGAAAGATTTTCCAGGTATTTTCATTTCGTTACTGCTGCTTCATTATACCCGATTATTTCATTATCATAATTTAGGATGCATCTTTAAAATGAAGTGTTTGTTTAAGTATTAAGTAGCTCTCTTGGTTGGAGCTTGCTGGTTCGTTGATTAGTAATAATCTAACAGACTCCTGTTACAGTCGTTGTAATCCCGAACTCTTGCCTGTACACAGATTTCTTGTACCTGCTAACTTGTGCCTAATAAACTCATAACTGAGAAAGCTACTTCCTGAAGTTTTTATGACTCCACGACGAAGAAAATCAAATCAACATAATTGAACAAAGGCAAGAATATACAGAATCCAATTTAGTAATACGCTTGTTCTCTGGAAAATCTTTTGTTTTGTTGCGCAAGTTTGCGCGTACCTGTAAAACACAAGAGGAACAGCTTGGGAATAGTTAGGTAAATTTGCGGCAGTCTTTAGCTGAGAGCTACGTCCTCTGCTTCATAATAAGACTTTCCCTCAATAACTTATTCAGCAGCTTTGGCCTCCGGCAGCTATTTCTAACGGTGATGTGGGGGGGGGGGGGATATTGTCTTGGTGGTAGTATGTTAATAAAGCGAACTAAATAACTCTTTCTGCTTTGACACGGAAGCTCCCATTAATAAAATCACGGCAATCGATATATTTGCAGCCCTTCCTTTCGGGCGTCCTCCAGTCCCTTGGGTAATGTTCAATGTCGCACGTTTTGATAATGAGTGGGTCCGCTCCATATGTCAGACTGCACTCTGTCCGATTGGCAACAACAAATTGGAAGAAATGCAAATTAACTGGTGTAGATACAATCTCTTGTAGCCAGCTGTTATGCTTTAGTAAGTATTGCATTTTGTTACTGAACTTTACGTTACTGGGAGCACTATCTTTGTTAATAAATGGCTTCTGATTTCTCTAAATATGTTTACAAAGTTGTGGTCACATGCACAAAAAAAATTCATTACCTTATAAAGATCCTCCTTTGTGGTATTTGCGAAAACAGCAGTGGCACCGATCGCCACAAAAAAGGCTAAACCAAGACAGTTCATATTTCCCGATATTCTTCAGCAGCAGTTGCTACCGTCCGTTTCGTGGTGCGCACGATGAATCCGTCGTTTTATACGTTTCTTCTACGTGCAAACTTTGGAGAACATTTCATATTCTCGGAGCTCAAAATAATGAATATATTTCATATCCACTTGCGAGGCGTGCATATGTTATGTAATTTCGTACTTTCATAGTACCAAGAAATTACTTAATGCTATTTCTCCATGTATTTTGGAGCATTAGTAATTTGCCTTATGTGCAATTATTGCGCACAGAACACAGTCAATTTGTGAGCACTGAAATGACACGTGCTATTATGAAATTGGAAAGCACATGTGTAGAACTTTCATTATGTATTTTACCCTACAATTGCTTGAAGGTTCAACGATAATGGGCACGGCTCTGTTAAATTTCGGTTTTTCATACACAAGGCTCACGTCTATAATATTATCCGTTATTTTAGAAAGTGTTATAAAACCGATAAAATGGGTAAATAAAAATGAGTAACCTAGACAGTGCCCTAGCTTAAGCAATAAAGTATTTCAACTTGAGCTGACTGCTGAGACGTGGTAGCGGCTGTTGCGAGCTATTGCCGCTTGCTCCCTCACCCATCTCGCCCAAGTGAGACCCGCTCATAGAACGCATGTCATCAAAGATAGAAGTTCCGAAAGTTCAAAGCAATTCCCGCCTTTTTGTGCAGGCGCCGGACTCGCTGTCAACCTCACGTATCTACGTGAGGTTGATTTGTGGCCGATCACCTGCCTGCGATCAAAACAGCTAGGTCGTGTCCGCGCTTATGTCAGGCTTCCCAGGTTCGATCCCCAGGATTATTCTGCGTCATCCTCAGTACTTCGGGACGGGCACTGCTGCAGCAGCTGACTTTTGTTTTAAAGTTATTAGAGATAATATACTTTTTCAGCTCGAAGCACCGCCGTTAGCAATAGCCGACAACAATGAGAGAGAGATGCACTCAGGTCTGCTTTGTTGTAAAGCAAAAGCCCTATATGACCTTTTACCCACGAACGCCGGTGTGGCGCTATCAAGAAAGAGCTGTTCCGAGAAATAAGATCTTCATCGAAAACTTAATTTGGCCCCCGAGGTGCTATCGGGAATCAGTCTGCTGTGTATACCATACTATTACCTGACGTTTAACCGCATCTCTGGCCAACATAAAACGACTCGACATCCAAGCGCTACTCGCCCTAATTAACGAGAGCAGGTCGGCATTGCAGGCACTGCCCGGGGTTTTGGTGGGTCATCAGGATAGCGGGAAAGGCAGTTGGTTTCGGTGTGCAGCAAAGACTTATACACTACCGTGTAATGAAACTCTTCTAGTCGTAAAGCCGTTCGTGAAGCCTTCAATAAATGATAGCCAGCAGTGCACATGGGATGAGTGAGTGACACAGTAAAAGGGCGGCTTTAATACAGGCGAAAGTTTCCTATGACGCACAGTAAAGCTAAGCAGTCGCGTTCCGTGATCGAGTAATCGCGCTCTTTGGTAGAAAGCTGGCGGCTGGTGTGGACGATGGGGCGATTTTACGTCAATTGTCGCTGACAAAGTACAGCGCCAATTTCATGACCACTTCACTAGGGGCGTGTACACCGAAGTGTGCCAAATAGGGGACGCGGTGAGCTTAGAAATGAGCTCAGAAAAGGATGTGACTTGGCAGGGCACCGGTTAGAAAGCCATGTCATTTTTTAAGGAGAGCAGAGAGGAGGCGTGCGATGTCGGCAAAACCTGTTCACAAAACGACGAAAGTGTATAAAGACAGTCCCAGCTAGCTGCGTACGTCTTTCCAGGAATGGCACAGCCTAAACTCATTTATGGCTTGAAGTTTTTTGGGGTCGGAATATACCCTTGCAGCGTCGATGACGTTGCCCAAGATTTTCAGCTTATGATTGCGCGAAAGGCAGTTGTGGTGTTTAGCTGGGACCCGCATGAAGAAAGAGGGAGAGACTCGTAGAGAGCTCAGCAAGGTAAATAACACGATGGAGGAGAAGAGATTCACAACGTCGAGATAGCGGAGGCAAGTGGACCACTTGAAACCTTGCAAAAGAGTGTCCATCATGCATAACGTGGACATGTGTTCACATGCCTAACGGGTTGCTGGGAAAAGTAACACGTGGGACATTCATCATCATCATCATCATCAGCCTGACTATACCCACTGCAGGGCGAAGGCCTCTCCCATATTTTTCCACTTAACCCGGTTCTGTGCTGGCTGCATCCACTTGACCCCTGCGAACTTCTTAATCTCATCCGCCCACCTAACTTCTGCCACCCCCTGCTACGCTTTCCTTCCCTTGGAATCCAGTTTGTTACCCTAAGTGACCATCGGTTATCCTCTCTTCGCACTACATGTACTGCCCATTTCCTCTTCTCAATTTCCACTAGAATGTCAGTAACTTGAGTTATTTCTCTGCCCAAACTGCACGCTTCCTATCTTTAATGTTACCCCTACCATTTTTCGTTCCATACCCCCCTGTGTTGTCCTCAGCTTAAGTAGAACCCTCTTGGATAGCCTACACGTTTCAGACCCATAGGTGAGTACAGGTGCGATGCAACTGTTGTATATTTTCCTCTTGAGTGATACCGGTAAGCTGCTAGTCATAATCTGCGAGTGCTTACCGAATGCGCTCCATCCCAATTATATTCTTCTTGTTATTTCCTTTTCATGGTCCGAATCTGCGGTTACTACTTGTTCTAAGTAGGCATATTCGCCTACTACTTCAAGGGCTTCGCTACGTAACGTAAGCTACTGCGCCTTCCCGAGGCTGTTGAACATTACCGTTGAACATTACTGTTGAAGGGAAACATATTCTTCCATTAATCAAACTATATCACTGACTGAATATTAGGCCATAGTTTGGTCATACTAACAATCTCACTGTTTTTCGCGAACAAATGAACAGTGGAACTCAGTGTCTGCCATAACGCCGTCTCTTTGATTTAAGAGGTGTGTAGCAACTATCCAAGTGAGATGCTGTGTTGTATTGTGCGGCGTTTATTGTGTATTAGTACAAAATACCATGTTTAATATCAGAATCTTTATTATATGTTACGTCATATGGACGTATACATCATAGATGAAGCACGCTATTGCATCACTTCGCGTTTTAATCATGGTGCTGTAACTACATTCCTATAGCATCCCATCAGAGGTTGCAGTGCGTACAATTAAATCAAACGGGGTGCAATGCAACTACCTATATTTCAATAAAGTGCTGCCCAACTCCAAGCAGGGGCTTACCTTTGCTTTGTAACCATTGGGCAGCTTTTGCGTTAGGTAGCTTTTTTCTTTCGGTGACAATGTAAATTTTATTTGATTTATGCCGAAGAGCAACTAGGACAACATAGGAAAAATTCAAAGATGCACTACAGAGTTACTGATGCATAGTCTGTTATGTTTTAGTCATCAGGATCATATCATCCCATCGCGTGCCCACCCTTTGACTATGAAAATAATACTGAAGCCTTTGTAAAATATTGTCAGTAAGGACTTCTCCGTAATCATGGCGCACCCGGCCCTCCCTGAGAGTGGAGCTAAATGTTTCTATTCGACGTGCAAGCTACTATAGGTAGCGCAGACGAAAAAATTCGCTGAAAGGAAAGAAAGCGAAGCAAGTCATGGGCAGAAATAAACAGGCCGTTATGGTAATGAGCAAAACGTTCGAGTGTTTAGTACGTGCTGCGAACAAAGCAGCGTGAGATTATGGGCCGCGGTCTGAATGTTCCGGCTTAACCAGCCGTCACTTTATATAGTGCATAATCAACATTACTTGTGACATTTGAAATTAACCAAGAAAGAAGGGACACAGCTGGCGAACGGCAATAGTATAGCACTGTAATATGTAGGCTAAATATAACAATTTCGAACTACTCAAGACAAAATGAATAAAATATGATTTCGAATTGTCTATTTGAATAACTGGCAGCATAAAATAAAGTATAGTATATTTGTTTTTGCCTCATGAATGAAATCATTCAAATCATGAAATGAACCTGAATGGTCAGTATAGTAGGTAATTTGCGCTGAAGGTATTATACCTAAAACAAAATGCGGGATGTTGCCGGGTATGACATTGAAAATCGCACGGCCTTCAAGTGAAGCTGGTGAATCATGGCATAATTACATTACACAGAGGCCATAAATTTTCACAGCGCTTGCATCAAGAACAAAAATTAAGGTCCTTTGAAGTGTATTATGCCGACGTTGGCAGTTCCTGTAAGTAAACGTGTGTTTTATTGTTTACAATCAGAGAAGGAATACATGTTAACACATGAGGTACAAGCACAAGCCTGGCGTCAATAAATTCAAATTCGCTAAGAGGCTATTTTTGCCATGATTTTACTTTGAACTTCTGCTGCAAGTGCTGAAACTACTGAAATATGCCTATTTTATTTGCACACGCATTACAAGAATATATGAGGTCATATTTCAAACATTTCATGCTAATATGCCTGAAGATGACTGAAGAATTGAACGGTAGCTCTGAGGAGAACTGTAAACATTTTGTGTAATTCTGCACGAAAAAACGCTTTCGCAAATTTCAGATCTTTTTTTAGGTGACTTCAGAATCAAAGCAATAAGTGTAACTTAGCAATGTTTTGCATCTGTAGCAGTCATAAGTATGTATAATGCTAGTTTTAAAAGCTGGCATTGTGTTTCACCGACCTCTGATGGCGGTGAGTGAATTCTTCCGCATGTAGCTGACGGGGAAGGAGAGGGCGGACGTCTAGTGGTAGTCGCATTACACAGAGGAATAAAATAAAATTAAAACTGTATTTTATGAAAAAGGTGCTGCACTGCACTAGCAATTTCGGAATATCGTAGCCGGTATTAGTACGCTAATGGAAATTAACTTGAAACTTATCTTGAAACGGGAGCTTTTGTGGAGTTCACAAATTATCTAGCCTGGTGATAATATTCAAATGATATTCGTCTTAGGTAAGTTCGTAGCATCGGGTGGAACTGTTACAGAATACGGAGATACAGTACAATAAATCGCCTCGATCTCACTAGGAGCGTATCCCTTATATCTGTAGTTTGGTATACGCCGCGACAGACATTACTGATAAAAGGTTTCACATGGAATTCCAGAAACTGTGCATCCAAAGCAGAAATTTTGAGACATATGCTTAATTCGAAGCGGTATTTATTTAATCGCAGGCTACATAAAACAAATTCCAAGACCGCTGCAGTATCTGCACTGGAGAAATGCGAAACCTGAGTCATAATGCGATATAAACCTGAGGGTTGAGCTAGTTGGTGCTTAATTAAAAAAAACAGCGCAAGAAACGAAGGACAAGTGAGTAGATGGGAACAGCGCAATCAACCGGTTGAGTTATTGAAGGAACATGCATATAATCAAAAATTCTCTGAGAACCAAGAGCGCATGTTCGCAGATAAAACAACAATCCACTTCAACCAGTTTCGTCAAGATATGAGATTTCGTGGGGATGAATGATAACAGATACGGTGCTTACGGTCGTGCCAGAATTCTTGTGAATGAAATAGGCCTCTTTCAATTCTCATGTTAATTTCTCTCTGCGTTTGTACAACGCTAGATTTTCAACAAGGTTGACGACTGGGCGCGTTGTTAAGGGTTCATACTTAACCAGCCAAAGGACGAGACACAGGAAAGAAGAGGACAGGACAAGGCTAGACTAGCAACTGAATGTTTATTGATCAGAAGAAAACAACGAAGACTCCTTCCGAAAAGCGCGCGCACAACCCAACCGGTGGAATGGCAGGAAAATGGGAAGAAGATGAAGAAAATTCAAAGCCAATTAAAAGTCAAGGCCTAACTAACGACTTTTCTAATAGATCAAATTCCTTACAATGAAGGCTAACCGACGCCTTAGCCACACACTTGTCCTCGGCTTTAGCAATGTAAAATACTTCAACCACCTCTCTGCAGAGTTGATTACCATTGCTCTAAAATGCACCCGCTTTTCCAACTGAGCAACATCGGCCGCTGTCCCCCCTGCTACTTTCTTGGGTAATTATGTTGTCTCTATACGAACCTTGAGAAGGTTCACCAGCGCCACCTTCAACCATAGCGGCGGACGCGGAACGTCCTTTGTTACCGCCAGCGTCACGTAGAACGTGATCAAGAGCGAGGGCGAAAGCTGTGCTAGAAAAATTATGCTACCTATGGCTTCAAGACTGCCTGAACCGAGACCCCCGTAAGCTACAAGCATATCAATCAAGGGGAAATGAGGGTGCTCGTTATTATACATGAAGGAAAGAAGCCAACAGTGGGCGAGGCCAAGGAAAGCGTTGGGGATGGTACTTCTATGTCTTTTTTTTTAATGTTTACTTGCATAATCACAGAAATTAGTAATGTAATCTGATTAGGGGAAAGATAATTAAACACAAAGTAGAAGAAAAACAACGTACTGTTGGTGGGAACCGAAGCCACGACCTCCGAATATCGCGTCCGGTGCTCTTCCAACTGAGCTACATCGGCCGCTGTCCCCCTGCTACTTTCTTGGGTATTTATGTTGTCTGTATACGAACCTTGAGAGTGTTCACCAGCGCCACCCTCAACTATAGCGGCGGACGTGGAACGTCCTTTGTTACCGCCAGCGTCCCGTAGAACGTTATCAAGAGCGAGGGCGAAACCTGTGCTAGAACCCTCATATGCTCCCAATGGCTTCAAGACTGCCTGAACCGAGACCCAAGTAAGTTACAAGCATATCAAATAAGGGGAAATGAGGGTGCTCGTTATAATACATGAAGGAAAGAAGCCAACAGTCGGCGAAGCCAAGGAAAGCGTTGGGAATGGTACTTTTATGGCTTTTTTTTAATGTTTACTTGGATAATCACAGCAATTAGCAATGTAATCTCATTAGGGGAAAGATAATTAAACACAAAGTAGAAGAAAAAACAACATGCCGGTGGTTAGCCTTGATTGTAAGGAATTTGATGTATTAGAAAAGTCGTTAGTTAGGCCTTGACTTTGAAATGGCTTTGAATTTTCTTCATCTTCTTCCCATTTTCCTGCCATTCCACCGGTTGGGTTGTGCGCGCGCTTTTCGGAAGGAGTCTTCGTTGTTTTCTTCTGATCAATAAACATTCAGTTGCTAGTCCAGCCTTGACCTCTCCTCTTCTTTCCTGTGTCTCGTCCTTTGGCTGGTTAAGTATGAACCCTTAACAACGCGCCCAGTCGTCAACCTTGTTGAAAATCTAGCGTTGTACAAACGCAGAGAGAAATTAACATGAGAATTGAAAGAGGCCTATTTCATTCACAAGAATTCTGGCACGACCGTAAGCACCGTATCTGTTATCATTCATCCCCACGAAATCTCATATCTTGACGAAACTGGTTGAAGTGGATTGTTGTTTTATCTGCGAACATGCGCTCTTGGTTCTCAGAGAATTTTTGATTATATGCATGTTCCTTCAATAACTCAACCGGTTGATTGCGCTGTTCCCATCTACTCACTTGTCCTTCGTTTCTTGCGCTGTTTTTTTTAATTAAGCACCAACTAGCTCAACCCTCAGGTTTATATCGCATTATGACTCAGGTTTCGCATTTCTCCAGTGCAGATACTGCAGCGGTCTTGGAATTTGTTTTATGTAGCCTGCGATTAAATAAATACCGCTTCGAATTAAGCATATGTCTCAAAATTTCTGCTTTGGATGCACAGTTTCTGGAATTCCATGTGAAACCTTTTATCAGTAATGTCTGTCGCGGCGTATACCAAACTACAGATATAAGGGATACGCTCCTAGTGAGATCGAGGCGATTTATTGTACTGTATCTCCGTATTCTGTAACAGTTCCACCCGATGCTACGAACTTACCTAAGACGAATATCATTTGAATATTATCACCAGGCTAGATAATTTGTGAACTCCACAAAAGCTCCCGTTTCAAGATAAGTTTCAAGTTAATTTCCATTAGCGTACTAATACCGGCTACGATATTCCGAAATTGCTAGTGCAGTGCAGCACCTTTTTCATAAAATACAGTTTTAATTTTATTTTATTCCTCTGTGTAATGCGACTACCACTAGACGTCCGCCCTCTCCTTCCCCGTCAGCTACATGCGGAAGAATTCACTCACCGCCATCAGAGGTCGGTGAAACACAATGCCAGCTTTTAAAACTAGCATTATACATACTTATGACTGCTACAGATGCAAAACATTGCCAAGTTACACTTACTGCTTTGATTCTAAAGTCACCTAAAAAAATATGTGAAATTTGCGAAAGCCTTTTTTTCGTGCAGAATTACACAAATGTTTACAGTTCTCCTCAGAGCTCCTGTTCAATTCTTCGGCCACCTTCAGGCATATTAGCATGAAATGTTTGAAATATCACTTCATATATTCTTGTAATATGTGTGCAAATAAAATACGTATATTTCAGTAGTCTCAGCACTTGCGGCACAATTTCAAAGGAAATCATGGCCAAAATAGCCTCTTAGCGAATTTTGATTTCTTGACGCCAGGCTTGTGCTTGTACCTCATTTGTTAATATGTATTCTTCCTGGAGTTGTAAACAATAAAAACACACGTTTACTTACAGGAACTGCCAACGTCGGCATAATACACTTTAAATGACCTTAATTTTTGTTCTTGATGCAAGCGCTGTGAAAATGTAAAGCCCCTGTGTAATGTAATTATGCCATGATTCACCAGTTTCACTTGAAGGCCGTGCGATGTTCAATGTCATACCCGGCTACATCCCGCATTTTGCTTTAGGTATAATACCTTCAGCGCAAATTACCTATTATACTGACCATTCAAGTTCATTTCATTATTTGAATGATTTCATTCATGAGGCAAAAACAAATATACTATTCTTTATTCAATGCAGCCAGTTATTTAAATAGACATTTTGAAATCATATTTTATTCGCTTTGTCTTGAGTAGTTCGAAATTGTTATGTTTAGCCTACATATTACATTGCTATACTATTGCCGTTCGCCAGCTCTGTCCATTCTTTCTTGGTTTATTACAAATGTCACCAGTAATGTTGATTGTGCACTGTATAAAGTTACGGCTGGTTAAGCCGAAACATTCAAACCGCGCCCCATATTCTCACGCTGGTTTTGTTCGCAGCACGTACTGAACACACGAACGTTTTGCTCATTACCATAACTGCCTGTTTGTTTTAGCCCATGACTTGCTTCGCTTTCTTTCCATTCAGCGAATTTTTCGGTCTGCGCAACCTATAGTAGCTTGCACGTTGATTAGAAACATTTAGCTCCACTCTCAGTGAGGGCCGGGTGCGCCGTGATTACGGCGAGGTCCTTACTGACAATATTTTACAAAGACTTCAGTATTATTTTCATAGTCAAAGGGTGGGCAGGCGATGGGATGATATGATCCTAATGACTAAAACATAACAGACTATGCATCAGCAACTCTGTAGTGCATCTTTGCATTTTTCCTATGTTGTCCTAGTTGTTCTTCGGCATAAATCAAATAAAATTTACATTGTCTCCGAAAGAGAAAAGCTACCTAACGCAAAAGCTGCCCAATGGTTACAAAGCAAAGGTTAGCCCCTGCTTGGAGTTCGGCAGCACTTTAATGAAATATAGGTAGTTTCATTACACCCCGTTTTATTTAATTAAACACACTGCAACCTCTGATGGGGTACTGTAGTAGTGTAGTTACAGCACCATGATTAAAACGCGAACGGATGCAACAGCGTACTTCATCTAATATGCATACGCCCATATGACGTAACATATAATAAAGATTCTGTCATTAAACATGTTATTTTGTACTAATACACAATACACGCCACGCAATACAAAACAGCATGTTACTTGGATAGTTGCTACACACCTGTTAAATCAAAGAGACGGCGTTAAGGCAGACATTGAGTTCCACTGTTCATTTGTTCGGGAAAAACAGGGAGATTGTTAGTATGACCAAACTATGGCCTAATATTCAGTCAGTGATATAGTTTGATTATTGGAAGAATATGTTTTCCTTCAACAATTATGTTCAACGGTAATGTTGAACAGCCTCGGGAAGGAACAGGAGCTTACGTTACGTAGAGAAGCCCTTGAAGTAGTAGGCGAATATGCCTACTTAGGACAAGTAGTAACCTCAGATCCGGACCATGGAAAGGAAATAACAAGAAGAAAACTGGGATGGAGCGCATTTGTCAAGCGCTCGCAGATTATGACTAGCAGCGTACCATTATCGCTCAAGAGGAAAGTATACAACAGTTGCATCGCACCTCTACTCACCTATGGGGCTGAAACGTGTAGGCTAACCAAGAGAGTTCTACTTAAGTTGAGGACAACACAGAGGGGTATGGAACGAAAAATGGTAGGGGTGACATTAAAGATAGGAAGCGTGCAGTGTCGGTCAGAGAAATAACTCACGTTACTGACATTCTAGTGGAAATTGAGAAGAGGAAATGGGCAGTACATGTAGTGCGAAGAGAGGATAACCGATGGTCGCTTAGGGTAACAAACTGGATTCCAAGGGAAGGAAAGCGTAGCAGGGGGTGGCAGAAGTTAGTTGGGCGGGACAGGTTAAGAAGTTCGCAGGGGTCAAGTGGATGCAGCTAACACAGAACCGTGTTATATATAAAATATGGGAGGGGCCTTCGCCCTGCAGTAAGTATAGTCAGACTGATGATGGTGATGATGATGTTTTACTTTCTATCCGACAAAGGATTGGTTAGAAAATATTGCGCCATTTTTCTGCCATTTGTAACAACAATATCCAGAAACATTCCAGACAGAAAAGCTTAGGTGTCAAAGAATGGCGTCTAGGGTATGTTTATTATTATTAGCATAAACGTTTGAAGTATTCCCTTACAACATGTCACGACCCGGTAATCCAATAAGTACTACGGTTACTTGCAACTTAATGTGTATTTTCGCACCCCTTTGTCACGATCTTCATGAAAAACTTGTAGTTTTGTTAGATGCATTGCTTTTAATAAATATCTTGAATTGCGACACTTTTATGGATGCGTAGGAAAGGACCATTCTAACTTATAGACATTCTGCACAACACTATGGCATTTATTGATTTGCCTGCTAGTTTGTGTGTGAAATTTCTAGGAAGCTCTACTGCTGACCCGAGGTTGCGGGATCGAAACTAGGCTGCGGGAAGCGGTTTTTGGTGGAGATGAAAATCAATGCGCCCATGTGCTGAATGATGACACTGCCAGTTAAATAAACCAAGACAGTCTCATTTTCTGGCCCCTCAACTACCGCACCTGTCATAGCCTGAATTACCTTCGCAAATGGCATCTGACAAAACAAAACAATTTATTTTTGTTTTCAAGCAGAGACTGCGTTTTTGATGTTATTGTTCTTATTCCGGCAGCCTTAGCCTCTTTTAAGCGATAGCTTATACAGGTCGAAGAGCCATCGGCGTCGCTGATTGTTGCCGAAACCTCGTGTCGGAAATTATCGGAGGCTATCTAAAAACTCGTATCATGGATATCTGTGATATTATTGATCGATGATGGAATCGTGTGTATTAGGCGATAATGAGTAAATGAAATCGATTAATTTATTTCATCAAGTAAAAAATGGGAGAAAAAGAAATTGATGTAAAGAGTGTTCAATGGTGTCAAAATAATTAGAATAAAAAGTTCATACTTGCCGATTTTAAAAGACGTTAAAGCGTTTATTTGATCAATATATGTTTGAATATAATTTAAAATAAATATTGGGAAAGGGGGCTTGAGAGGTGTCAACATGCTTGGATTTTGTCAGTAGTTCTGACTAAATGATGATACGTCAAATGAACCTTTTAATTACTTTAGACAGCCTGTTTGAACTGGCGTGAACAGTTATTTTCGGTTAGTTGGAGTTTTACATAACACTAATATTGCATGGACACGTGGCAGGTGGTGTAGCAATGATATGGCTTTTTGCAAAGTGAGAGTGTTGCAACTCTGAACGAAGTATTCCTTCAATTAGGCCGGCGAAGCAGTGTCGCCGAAGAAATTGCTTGCAATGGGAAATGCAGGAGGTATTTCTCACCGCAGACGCTGATTTACTAAAAGCGACTATAGCCCTGTGCCCCTCACGTCTGGAAGAAAAAATTACATTACAGACCGCATGACGATACCAAGGCGGTGGTGTTTGAATTTTACGCCTTATGCGACTCATTCCGTGTAAATGCAAGAAAGCACAGCTCCTAATAACAAAATACTATTAATATGGGTAAACTTATTTCGGCAAAGTGGCAGACAATTAGAATACCTTGAAATATGCCACAACTAACAAACTATCGCTAGAAAAACAAACATATAGTTTGCGACGATTGAAATGTGCGTGCAGTGTGGTCCTCAGAGAACAAAATGGCTTGCTTTTTTAGAGCGTTCAACAGAAATCTGACATAGAACAATACAGATAAACATTGTCTCATCTGTTTTAAAAAAATATATATATAAGAATGGGCTGAATAGCGTCAGGATAAAATGCAACCCGTCGGTGCATTATGAAAAATACCCTAGCAAGGGATACAGAAAAACACAATATTTCTCTTTTAGCCAATAATGTAGCGAATTACAGGTGATTTGCTAGAGCTTAATCAATTCATTTTGCTCTTTAAGATTAAGGTGTCCTACTCTTCTCAAATAATGTAGGCATACAACATTTACTATGAGAAAACTATGCCAAAGCGATCCCAACGCTTTTTCACATGTTTCATCACGTGCGAAAGACCATATTTCTCACTGCTTCCGATTCTTTCCCTGTAGGTTTACTGATGGCAGCACCGATGCCAAGCGCCATAATAAAGGGCATAACCAGCCTATTGGTCACTCATGTATATAAGAACTAGCATCGCCAAGCGTCATCAACTTAGCCTGCACAGAAATCCTGTAATATATGTTGCTCGAGGTCATGACCGCCAGGAGCCTTTGTAGCGAGAGCAGTTACATTTCATTGCTATCCTCAGAAATTGGAATAAACACTGCATTGTACAGTGACAACCTAGAGGTGACAATAGTTATAGTCAATTATTGCTCTACCATCTCAATATGCCATCTGATGCATCTTTTACGATTTTATCGCATAATGCACAATATGAGCCGCGATGAACATTGGCAATACCTTTAACCTTATAAATATACCACACGAGTGTGCCGTACCGGGACTTGTGAGAATGAGAGCAATAATTTTATAAAACATGTTTAACTGGGCTGGTTCAATTTCGTTAGATACTACATGCGAATATAGTTTATACAAGTGCTACTGATACCGCCACGAAAAAGAAACTGGCACAAATATCTCGCCATTTTATGTACTTCTTGTGCCGCCTTTACTGTAACCCAGCATATTAGATGAGGGATAAGCGCAACATTTAGAGTCCCCAAATCCCACAGATTATACCCACAAGGTGTTTTCAGCCTACATATTTAACCTTCACAGCTTCCCACCGAGCTGGGATACGCCCGTTTCGAGGTTCCCAACATTGCGGCTGGTTACGCAGGGTCAATGGCAAAAAGCAATTACTTGACTCTATACACCAGAGAAAAACCCGTCCGCAGGAGAAATTGTTATTTTTATGTTCAGAACACCCTCCTTTGAAATGGTGTCCAAGAAGTTCTCGATAAAACTAAGACGAAACATAACGCCGACCTTACTCAAGTCATATTGCAAAACAGCGAGACAAGCTACTGGAAAACGCCTGTTTAAAAGGCGCAAAAGGTGTTGCAAGAGTTGAGCTGAACCTTTGATCACATGTTGGCTATATATATATATATATATATCGTTTGATTGCCTATCGGAAGGGATAATATATATATATATATATACGGACGCCGAACAAACTACAGCGCAGCACCCTTCACTCTCTTATGTTCGAATGAAACACCCCAGTGCAAGTCACTGAATATTGCTCATTTCATACTTCTGCTTTTACTTAACCGCAACGACGCTGAAAAGCATACGACGCAGCTTACCCTAACCGAGAAGTAAAATCCTGATGTTTTAGCCGGCTACAGGCCAATACCACCATTGCTGCAAAACCTGACATTATTGTCTATGCCGTCAGCACTTCGTTGTTTTTAGAGTAAACATGTTAGATATACATCGCCGCCGGCGCTTCTGTTGTCAACATATAGTTACTACACGAATGAAATAAATTGAATACTTTGTTGTTGTTTGCATGTCGGGAAGCTATATAAGCTGGAGATGACGAAAGCCTAGAAGCGATAGCAGTTTTAAAATGGCTGAACGTGCTAGTATACCACTCTCGCCATGAAAACTTAATATTTCATGGAATTCCTGAAGATAGCTGCTCTGAAACATATGCTCAGTCTTCACAGCTCTTAACTCATCTCTGAACCTAAACTTGTGTACAATTCATGATCGCATAGCTCGTGTCCACAGGCCAGGGAAATGTTTGGCTGGAAAGGGCAAACCTGATATTGTGACGTTTTCAGCATCTAAGGTTAGCGACGCCGTAATAATATCTAAGCAAAAATTCAAGGATTCAAAAATATGTGTAAAAGAATAATTCTGTAAGGCAACAAAGGCCTTGCGAAAAAACTTCATGGTTTTGGGAACTCAAGTGGGCAAATATGTTGAGTGCGCTACACGTTATACATAATCAAGAAAAGTTATGTTTAGTTACTAGTAAGCAACAACGTATGATAAATTGAGGATGCACCAAGCGACACGCAGAAGATAGTTATTATCGCTCAACCATCGCTGATGCTGATATGCCCTCATCCTAACATGTGCGGCAAAATGGCCACCGGCCATCAGAGCTGCGACTGTAGTCCGGTGTTTTCGCAGCCTTTCATTCAGGCACTGGCTTGTTTGCCCAATATAACAGGTCAGTTGGATTACATACACCACACCAATGGTGCAGATTGGCCGCACATTTCCGCAAATGCAGAATAAAACAGCAGGCAGTAAAGAAGCAAAATGTGTTTCACTTTTTAGCAACATGAGAGTGCTGAGGCGGCTTCATAGGCAGGATGATAGGGAGATATTTGAGGCGTTTTGTATTGATGAGGCAGGGGATAAGTGCATGAGCATATCCTCAATAGCCCTCACGAAAAAAGAGATCATCTATTTGTCGAAATGCTTGCGCGTCAGTTTGGTTTAAATTTTTACTCTTTGCTATGACAACATGCTTCTTAATAAAAGAAAAGGGGGGGGGGACAGTCTCCTGAGCTTGCTCCTAATGCGAGTGTATAAATTTTGTTACGTGTGTATTAAACGTTAGTTGAAGTATAGCGTGCTGTCCCGCCGGTACCTTTTGTCGCTGTCCTTTATGTTTTTCCACGCTAGTTGCAATGTCGCAGTCATTAATGAATACACACCAAATAGCCCAACTGTCTTCATGATCGCACTCCGTGATATGCCGAGCCAACCCAGTTTTCTGAAAAGACCAATGTAGAGTTTGCAATGATGACTCCTTTTATCCCCTAGTGCACTCCCTATATACGCCCAAACTGGTCCCCATATGGACCGACGCAGGTAGCCCAACTAGGGCTGTCCCATTCAACCTGCATCTCTCCAGGAGCCTATAGAACTATGTTCTTCCGTCGGTCCCACTTTGAAAATCTTTCGTGGCCGCTGAAAACAAACACGAATTATTCTTTTTGACCGCAATAAATAATAAAAATGATGAGGGCTGCAGAGAGGCAAACCCATTTGCCGCGTGACCACTTTCACAAGAGGGGCCGACGTGAGTATTGCTGGCATATTCCCATACCCCAAATGCGTCCACATGATTAATATACCAGACTAATACAAGTTTATATACTAGCCATGTATCTCGAAAACTCAAACTATCTGTGAGCACCGTCGATGTGGCAGCCTACTCCGAGCTCACAATAATTTTAGCCCAAGCCCAATGTTTAGTTTTTGGTGGGCATATTATATACCTAAAACTTAATTAAACAACTGACATAAGGGAAAAGAGTGGACGCCTCCTACAGACAACTCAAAGACGTGTTGCGAAGCAACCTAAAGTACCTAGATTCGGAAGCCGTCCATTGCAGCCAGGTAAAGTTGCATTATAATGTTTGCACACGGTTTGCCTTTCATTGCGTTTTTGTGGTCAGCTTCAATTGGGCTTCAAAAAGTATCTCGCAGATAGAACCAAATTTAGATTTGCACTGACCCTCCAAATTTTACAAGGGTGCCCTGCTTGAACAAAAAGGCGACGCTAGTTTTTCTCTCCCGCCACGGCATGATTCTGAAGTCTCAGGATAGGTTCCCCTGAGCAGCATCATCTGGCGACAAATGGCAGAAATAATACAAACCGACGAAGACTGCTATAAAGGTCGCTGTCCTCGTCACTTCTATGAGAAATTCAATTAGAGCTACATTTTTGATGCTTTATATTTGTTTGGATCACCTTTGAATTCTTTTTCTGTACATTTTCACTATAACAACAGTAAAATAATTTACTAACATCTCTGCGACGTGTTCCTCTTTAGGTTGCATTCAGCGATGTTTTTACAAAGCTGGCCATAAAACCTGCCCTGAACAAACCGGAAAGGCAATGCTCATAATATGCAATTGCCTTCCTCCTAATTATTTTTGCCTTCCGTTGGTGAATGCCTTGCCTTGCCTTCCAATATCTGTGAATACAACCTGTAGGTTTTATTCACAGACATTTCTGCGCCACAATCACTGTTTAACTCATGTATAGATAGTGAAGTGAACGAATTGTGCTCCTTCATGACTTATGTGGGACATCAAGCGTATTCGTATGGCTGGTCCCAGATCACTATCAAGAGGTATTACACCACAGAACCTATTTTACAATCGTTCTGCCCTCAAGTTCCCAGAAAGGACCGACGGGAGCACCACTGTGGGCACACCTGCTTACCAGCATCATCGCAGCCGGTGTAAAACATTATCGCCTGTGCTTGGCTAGCCCCGGTTAGGCTTAAGCTGGACTATGCTGTACAGAGCCCACACGTATGGTCCACCTGTACTCAAGTCACTAGAAGGAACTGGTGTGCGCTTCGTGTGGTGATGCTCATTTCTAGTGGTGCCAAGGTCAATGTAGGGCCTACAGCGTGTTTTGGGGCACATTCGATTGCTTTTGATGAGATGTTTACAGCATACAACCCACATCTATGTTGCACAGACCCTAATTTAACTATCTACTAGAGACCCTTGCGTGAACCATGTGGGCACATCAGATTTCTATCCCCTCCACAGCCAATACGGGAGAAAAACTCACTTCGATTTTGTGAGCCCACTTCTGCTGATCTGGTTTATTTAACGCGGAGTCCACATTAATGCTGCATCTGCTCTCCTGTACCTCAATGATAATAGAAATGTAGTCTGGACTAGCCCAAGCGAAGCTCATATGATGCCCATATAGGGTCAACAGGGGGAAAACCCTTATTTGCGCTCACCACTTAAGGACCACTTGACATAGATGTTAAAGAGGTGGCAGGAGCCCTACTTGCCCATGAGGAACCAGTAGGGCCTCCCATTGTGTGCTACTGGGGTAGTTAGCAAGACCTACTGGCTGAACCATCTCATATGTTGTCAAGATGCGACTTCTTCCGACAAGTGAGGGTCCCACCATGCTACCTGTCAATAACAACCTGCGAGACGCTTGCCTGTAAAACTAATAATTCCATGCAAAAATACAGGATGCTTAAAAATAACAAGAAAATAAGAAATATGGGATGCAGTACACAGCAACTGTTTATTTTCAACAAGGTATAATTTCTCCTTTGACGGCTTCCACACCGGAAAGAGCTATCGTTTGCATATGTCCGAGTAAGGCTTATATTTGGGTGTTGCACCGCAGATTCTATCATAGTCGTATTCACAAGGATATGCTGCCGAAGGACTGCGAGCCTTAAGGCTTACTTCCCCCACATGTAGTTGACATTCTGTTTTACCTAAAGAAAAGAGAAAATATTTTTAGCAAGATTACCGTTTCGCAATGCTGGGTATGCTGGCAACAGCAGAAAGATTTCAAACCCATGTTAGTAAAAAAAAATCAGTTTTAACAAACCATGCGCAGTTGGTCAGGAATGAAATTTTCACACATAATTTTTACTAACACTCATTTAGAGTTCCGCAGTTACTCCAGTTCTGTGCATTTCGGATGAACATCACACGGGTGGCGCATATAGCATCAAAAATTGGGTGGCGCAATTCCTAAATTCCGGCCAAACGCGGCTTCCTTTTTATCGCTAATAACTCATACAGCGGTTATTCTTGAAGCCATCGGTCGGTCACATTATTCAGCGTTCATACGCTTCTCGTTTTAATGCTACCGCGTAATTTCTTAAACATATACATACATAGCAAAACATGTATGCAAGGAAATAGGATTCGAGAAATGCTCATCATGCAACGAAAGAGGATCCCAACCTCAAGATATGTGCTAGAGAAGTTACCAGGCAGGGCTAAAAGACCAAAACACTCCTGGGAAACAGTTCTGCGAAGCTTGGACGCAGGGGTTGAGAATAAAATTGAGAGGGGAGAATAAAAGGAGGGGGGGAATAAAAGGAGAGGGGGACCAGAGTCCAAGAACTACCGGCCTGAGATGAAGGCATTTTTCCCGTCAGCGTTTTGTTTCCGGATCTTTCGGTCCTTAAATAATTTATTGGTTTCCAATCGGTATACTGCTAGTTTTATTGCGCGCTAAGTACTATATTTTCTCTAACGTATCTGTTCATTTCCTTCGAGAAAATAGTTGTCTTTGGCAGTTAAAATATACTTTATTGCCTGCAGGGACAAAAGTATCTGCTCTCTTTCACCTTTGAAGCTTATTCTTTAATTAGCTTCGTTTTCTATTTTTCTATATTCGTCTTTTCCCTCTACGAATCCTAACAACCTCGGTAGTTTTTGACCTTGCAAAGATTCCTTCCAAAGGTCTCAGCATTCTGCACAATGCGAGAGTTACAGCCTAATATTAGATCCATTTTATTTTAATCTTCCAATTCGGATTTTTCCAGGGCCAATTTCGATTATTCGTTTTTCTGAAGAGATTACCACGAGAGCGAAACAAATTAGTTACTAAATATTCCACTACCAGCAACTCATTGCCTGGCCTCCAGCCTCCTCCTTCTCTACCTCGGCTTTGAAGTTCCCCGTCAGTAGAGTACACCATGTTTTTGCTTGAGGTTATGCCGTTTTTCTTCAGAGAAACACATGACTAACTGGTCACTATGAGTAGCTGTACCGTCATAGGCATGTACCAATAGACCCCTTTCATAAATGTTAAGTCGGCTTCACCTCTATGCTGCATTCCCCACTAATGGCAGAACTGCAATGTATTGAAACATTGTATTATGGCCATAATTCATATGATTTATGCATCAGAACATATTCGCATAACTGCCCTATTACCACTAAATGCATCTGTGTAGAAGCAATATGCGATTTCAGGTCTATATCGCCGTTTTTCTGGCAGCCAGTGACGCCATGTTTGGGGAAAGAAGCAGCGTGGGAAAGCCTACTTAACGATTTTTGCAAGGGGTTTATTGCATTACATTACGCTTATTAGGCCTCATTGCGATCTTAGTCAAAGCTTTGTTGTCCTTTAAAACTCGTATATAGTACCCATGTAAGTTAGTGGAGTAGGAGCACCACACATTTTTATCCTTTCTCTGTTGTATAGCATGGCACGTGTCAAACCTTTAGTCAATATACGCTTTATAGTTCTCGTAGCCTCCCTGAACCATAGGCCTAATTTATGTACGGCACGTTACTCGGAATGCTTTGCAACAACTGACCTTACTCTTAGGTTCTAGCATTGAATGTTTCCAGACTAAACTTACAAAAGCAGCTTGTGTTTAGCCAGAGATTTTTATTATTCCTGTTGTCCAAATGGCACCATGATCATTTCTGCGCAGCTGCTGGGTACTAATAGTCGAGGCATGTGAAATTTTGGGTTGACTGTCTGGAGTGATTTCATCCTTCATGTGGAGGATGTTACATTAATGTGTTTTTAAATTATGCAGACCTTGTACACATTGGGTACAGCCATCTTTTGGTGTGCTGTAAGCCAGATATGAACGAAGAATTTATTAATTTTGTGGGGACTTCTGTAAGCCATCTAGGACGCGCTCTTAATATTTACAAGGCAGCCATTTTTTTTAAGGGGCTATATCATACTTTATGAAAGATATTTTCGTTTGGTGGATACTGTTAATGGAATTATTAAAATGTCTTCAGCAACAGTTTTGGTGGGGAGTTCAGTTTTCCTGGAGTAGCTTCTATCAGTTAAAGTTGGAACCTCTTCTGATGAAATCATCGTTGAGAGCTATTGGGCAGTATTTTTTAAAAGGACATTGCGCTTCTGTTCAGAAGCGATATGCATGTCTGAATCATTAGAGCGTGGTTTTATGAATTGTCCCAGGAATTACGAACGCTGAAATAGCTGTAACGGGCTGGCAAAACTTGAAATATGGGAATGCTAGTGTGTTCTTCCTGTTTAAGTGGTTGAATGAATTTATGCCATCATAAATGAACGTCTGGACATGAAAATGATTTGGCAGTTTAGCTGGTATGAGTAAGATATTGTAGGGATTACAAAATTTTCTATTAAACAAGTGAAGCCTTCGATACCTGCTTTTATATTGTAAACCTTATATGAGAGCTTTTGTTATCAAAAACATTTTCGGGGTATTTTCCTTCTGCCCACTCACTGCTGGCATATGCTAATCTCTTTTATTTTTGTCTCTCTAGAAAGCAAGACTGGGGGCGGGTAAATAGCCTTCCACAAATAATAACTACAGCCAACATGGTCTACACCCACTCTTGAAAGCCAGATTTTTTATGCTTGGTTATTCTGTATTGCTAACCAGGTTATACTCACGTAGGACTGAAACTAGTTTAGAGATTAGAAGCTCCATTAATTATTGTCAGATATGTTTGTTTCTGGCCTAAATCTTCAATAGCTTTCTGGTTTAGGTCCTCCAGGAAACGTAGCCAAACACTAGCTCCATCGCGTGACTGTGAACCCCATCGGTATGATAGACTGCTCTATACGAAGTGAATGGGGTGACAGAGGTTTGAAGGGGAGATCCCATGAAGAAAGCCAGATGGGCAGGGGTAGAGGTGGAATGAAAGAGTAGGCTAAGGACTGCAAGGCTGTGTGCTACTGTTCAAGGAAATGTGTAAGGTTTGTGACATTATGTCCCGCAACGAATTAACTTTCCGATGTGTTTGAAGAAGCATAAGCAGCAGCTGTGCAAGGTAGAAGCAAGCGCCGCCATATCGGGGTCCCGCAGTTGCATGTGTCTGTGCGATGCTCGTTTCTCGCAGCCGAGTAGATCGCTCCAGCTTTCGAGCGTACCCAAGTGTACCCAAGTAGCACACATTACGTGACCCACCTGGGGCTAGTATAAGCAAGTTGGGCTTGGGCAAACACAATAACACCCATGAGGGCTCCTTTTAGGGATCAAGCGAGCAATCCCAAATTGGGCTTCCCCTGCTTTTCCATCTGGACATCATATAGGCGTGGAAAGGGCTAACTAAGTACATATTCCCACATCTGGCCCTCAAGGGTCCCGTTTGCGGAATTTTAGGGCCGAAGAAAAAAACATTTTGGCTTTGTGTAGAAAAATCCTGGGCTAATCTAATTGGGGCTGCCCACTCAAAAGCCCAATAGGCCCCGCATGGGCCGCGGCTGGGCTAAATACGGTACGCCCGCATATTGTCTACATGGAACCCTTGAGGAGCACTCGAGGGATGGTCAGACTGAAATGTTGGCTTCACGAAGAAAATTCCTGGGCTACCCCAGGTGGGACTGCCCGCCAAAAACCTAGATAATTTCCGCACAGCCTGTAGCGGGGCAAGAAAGGGCTCCTTCCCGCTTCTGGCCGCATCCGTCGCTTGCGGGGCACTTTAGGGCATATCTATTGCAAATGTGGGCCTCAATCAAATAGAAGACGGGTTAGTCCGAATGGGGCTCCCTACTCAAAAGCTGAATAGGTCCTGCATGGTTCGCGGCCGGGCTGAGAAGCGGACATGCCCCCACGCTGCCCAGTTGGCTATTTCTTGGGATACTTGTGGGCAAATGCGATAAATATTCGGAGTAAAAATAAGATCAACCCAATTGGGGCTGCCCATGAAAGGCCGCAGTGGGCCCCAAATTGCCCGTAGGCGGGCTTAGCGCTCTGGAATGTCTCCACCCTATTTTTAAGGCATGATTTTTTATGTATTTCATGTTATACCGGCCGCTAATTGCCTCTTCTGTAGGTTTCACTTAACTGTCCTAAGCATGTCCATGCCATGGATAAAGACTGCCTATTCTTACTCTACAAACTACGTTAATTATGCAGTATTGGCAGAAAATATGGAGGAGTAACTGTTCCACTTCACGAGAATGTATACCTCCAATTTTTTTTCTGCGCCATTATTATTCTACAAACACCACCGAGATAAATATTCAAACCAACATTTTGGGGATGATGTTGGCTCGCCCGTATTATTATATTTGTGGGAATAAATTTATCATATGTTGCTGAGTGTCAAATACAAGGTAAAGAAATTGTGCTCAATGTTTCACACTTGATCAATAATGGAACTTGGGCAACCCAGAAAATGCCAGATTCAACCCTTGAGGGCAGCACGTGGCCCAGCCTGAAACGGACTGGCCTCCGTAAAGCTCGCGCCGGTATAATTCATGTATTGGAGGCATTATTCGAATTCAATATTAAAACCTTTATCAATTGTGTGGCACTACCTACACAAACGTAGGACCCATTTGTGATTCTGGTAGGCTGCTCACATTCCTCTATCTGGCCTAAATGCGGGCAGCTCTATTTGGGCTGCCCACACGGATACAGATTGGGACCGATCGCGGCAGAATTTGGCAGACCACGCGGGGGCCCTCTGGATACGTGTTACAAATCCCACACGGGGCCCGTATGGGCTGCCCTCACGCAAACGGCAAACGGAGGCAAACGGGCCCAACGTGGTCCCTCACGTCATAGCCCACTTTGTGCTACTTGCGTATAATCGACATCGTTTTGCGAGAAATAGAAGATATGCATATGCTACCTGGATTACACAGCGATATTTTCTAGAACTTTTTCAGAACACCTTAAGCGTCTTGAAGAAGCTTCATTTGCTATCTCCAGCGCCGGCCTTCAGCTCAATACGAAGAAAGGTTGGTTTGCCTCAAAATCTCAGTCCTTGGGCATATTGTCAGCAAGAATGGCATTGTGCCTGATCCAAACCAAATTGCTTGGATTGTGATTTCCGCGACCCTCGTGCATCAGAGATCTCGGTAGATTTTTCGGACTAACATCTAATGTTCGCCGGCTCATCCGTAATTTCGCTTGATTTTTATTCCCTCTACATCGGCTGCTTCATACCGGCATACCTTTCGATTGGACTACCGACTTCGGGACTGCCTTTGAAAAGCTGAGGCAACTTCTGACATTAGATGCAGTTCTATGCCATTTTGATTAATCTTCTCCAAATGTTTTGCGCACTGATACAAGTGACCGCGGCATTGGCGCCGTGTTACTACAACAAGATTCATCTATCAAACTGTTTGTCGTTACGCCAGTCGCTCCCTTAACTCTGACTGAGCAGAACTACCCTATCAGAAAACAAGAGGGTCTTGTATTTGTATGAGCGGCTCAAATATTTTGCCCTTACCAAGATACTTTGTTGGGCGAGTTAGTAAACATCCATTGTTAATGTAAACAGCGCGAACAGGAAGATACAGGACAAGATAAAAGG
>JAJIZL010024414.1:426447-461927 GCA_023969395.1 Amblyomma maculatum
TCATTTATTTCATACTCTAGACCACTGGGCCCAAGTGGGCGGCCACAGGGGAATGCATAAAAGTGCGAAGAAGTTCAGTGCCACAAGAAATAAGAAGATTTATAGAGCAAAAATATTTGATTATGATCCCGGCAAAATAATTAGTGTAAGCGTGTAAATGTACATACTATAATCTTGAACCCAAAATGACGTATTTTTATAAAAGTTTTCATTTTTAATTTCAAGGTTGTTCAATTCATAAATATGTTCGCAGTACAACGTTTAGACGTTATTCACCTCCAGTCTCCATCGTTAAAATCATAATAAAATCTGTAATCATCCTTTTCCAGGGATATTGGTAGAGCCTAAACACAGGAGTGTTTTTCATATACATTATCACGCTTGAAACTTCGGAAGACGATCCAAATTAGGTGATACATGTGTAAGGCCTAAGGAGAACAATATTACCAAGACATACACAGTAGAATAAAGCAATTTTGCGATGTGCATTTTCAATCTGAAGTGTGCTGCTTTGAGGCGAAAACTGGATGGTAAATCATGAATGAATGGACAGCTGCTACAAGCGAACTCCCAGTTCTCTGGATTTAAAACAAATATTAATACTTTATTTTCATTAGCGAATTCGAAAGCAGAGCGCAGAATGGTTTGGACAACATCCTAAATTAGTTTAGGGACCTTTTCACCCAATAGTAGTTGGATTTTTAGCTCAACTGAAAACGATATATAGTGGCCGAGGGAGCCATTCGCCTCCAAAACATACTGCTTGCATACTAAAGACAGTCTAATACGCTACATTTAGTTTGTTCGTTATGAGTTTAGCCTTTCAAGAACAGCATGACAACTGACTTCAAAAAAGTGTTCTATGCTGTTGTGGAAACCGGATGTGCTGAGACCAAAGTATATTGATTATATATGTGCATTCTTACTGGCACCACATAACGTGTGCAGGAGGAACGTAAAGAGTCATGCTCTTTCATCTGTCGAGCACGTCTGAGAAATTTCTAGATGGAAATGTTACCTACATCTCAAAATTATTTATCCTGATGTATTATCTACATGCTCATCTCAGAGTATTCGCTACTTGCGTGAGTGGTTCTGAACCGCTAAATATGTATCGCATAACCTTGTTACACTGAAGCTATTATTCGCTGGCATTAAAAATTGTTTGCGGTGCCTCTTTATTTCACGTTGAGAATATGCGGTGTTTGTGACAGCCTAGTAGGCGGCATAAAATTCAACTCGATCCTTCAGCGAACACAAAATGTTGATACTGTATTACCGGAATAACCTTGTCGTTCTTACTGGCAATATATTGCCGCCGCAAGAATTGCGCGCACTGTGATTAGCCGCAGGGATATCTTCACTACAGGTGCTATTTTGTTAAAAGTCACTTCAGCACTCTGCCCCTCAAGCGTCGAAGAGACATTGGTATATAAACTTGCAGTGACTTTAGGCTATCGTGAACATTAAACGCCCTGCTGTCATCGGTAGCTGAAAGGAAGTGTGTTTCGATAATTTCCAAGTATAAAAGTTGATGCTACACACTAAGGTTCAAAGGAGGAGCTATTTATATTTGACGCCTTATACTATCGAGTCCTTGAAAGCAAAAGCTGACACAACTGCATAAAATGAATATATGTGCATAACGGATGACATTACTTTATAAGAAAGGTAGACACCTAAATACATGCAAATAAATCGTAAGTTTTCATATTTTCTGACACAAAAAACTAACATATAGGAGGCGTTTGGAATGACCTTGTTTTTCCCCACTCATACAATAGAACAGCCTGCTGTCTTCTAGTGCTCAGTTTGAAGCCTACAGCAATAAATTAGATTCTCACCTATTGTCACAAAAAGAGCAAGACAGTAATGTCATATATAAATTCAGCGTCAAAAATACAAGCCTCCGCGTCTTTAGGAAGGATGCTGCGGAAAGAGACTGAAAACACAAAGTATATGTTTAGTCGCTAATGTTCTGAAACACGAAAAACACTTCCGGACCTTAGAAAAATTGTAATGCTTTGTTTACGTGTACATTGTCCCTCTTTTTCCTAACAATATTTTACTCTACGGGAATTGAATTCCAAGCGATACAAGAGCTTTAGATTTGTCTCGTCACGTGTGAAGGAAAGATTGCTTACAGTTTCCAAGTACTGCACTGAAGGTTTACCAACGACAGCAGTGGTGCCAAACGCCATAATTAAGGCTACAACGACCCACTTCATTCTTGCAAAGAAAAATGAGCTAGAGCCGCCAATATTTTGTATACTTAGCCTGAAGAGAACACCTCCTTTTATACACGCTTCTTATATGTATGATCTCGGGAATCTTCGTATCGAAATATCTTACATTTCCTTGCTATCCCCAGAGCTGTGCGCCAGAGCACTGTGTTTTACAGTGACGTAGTGGAAGGTGACTATGGTAAATGTCAATATTTTCACAGATCTTTGAAAATAACAGCTCATCCAATGGCTCTAAATTTGACCTTATATATGGGCCGCATGCGTGCGTTGTACCTGAACCTATGAAGTTGTTTGGCTTGAACAATTCGATATATTTAAAGTATGCTCTTCTATTGAGTTTGATGTGTCATTCTAATATAGTTTGTATGAGTGTTATTGATACCATCATAAAGCGCGTACAAAAACTCATTTTTCACAATGAAATTCTTGCCGCTGGCTGCTTTACGCGAACGCCGCACAATACGTCAAAACGTGTTGCTAATTCTATCGCTTTATAATCCCATACATTACACTGGTAATGTATTTACAAAAGCATTCCTGAGAGCTTCCCGCCCGCTGTTGTTGCGACTGTAGTACGAAGGAAATGAAAATGCACGGACCTGTTACTGGCAGTGTAGCTGAGCGACCTCCACTGTTTGTGCGGACAGAAGACTAAATAGAGAAGGAATGAAAAGAAGGAAAGACGCGCGTCGGAACAGCCACCGTCCGCCACGGTGCCGGGTTCAATGACGGCCCACAACAGATACAGCCAACAGTAGCAGGCGAGCCACCGCCGCAAACGCTGGGCCTACTATTCCCAGCCTCGTAGAGCCAGGAGCAGCCGCTACCTCCCCTCCAAGTATACGCCCGCTTGGAAACTTCAAGCGTCGCGTCAGGTAACACACGCCATAGCAACGCACGCCGATTGCAATACAATTATAAATCTCGCTGACACAAGATTGTTAGCGTGCGCCAAAGGCTTTCTGCTTAAAATTTGAGTAATTTTTTTTACGCTGCTGTGAAGTTGATGCAATATAATTTACGCAACTGACCAGCATTGGTGTTCTTGCTCTCACCGACCTCTATTTTAAATACATTGAGGGTAGTCATTTCAAAGAAGTGAGTAATAGCGCATAAGCGCGTAATGTGTATTTGTATATGCTAACTGCTACGGCATGTGTGGAGATGTTTATAGCGACAATGCAGTGATTTATTCGCAGATTAACATTGTCGCAGATGGTCACTGGATGTTATGTGTAAAATTTATTACCTTAAACTTAAATTCGATGAGGGTGGTGGTAATTCATTTCTTCAAGCGTATCTAATGAAGCTTTGTAGGGTGGTTGCCGCCGCGCTGTTGCCGCCGCCGCCGCCGCCGCCATCGTTATCAGGGTATCTTATTAGACACCTTTTGTAGCGTAAAAGTCCCACTTGCCGGACTGCCAATGTTGAACAGTAAAATCGTAGGTGTTGTGTATCGGTATCGTCTGTTGGTAGTAAAGGTTTCTTAAGTATGGAATTTGCATTTGCGAAGTTTGATAAAGATATATATTCGTAATGAATAGATGCATTTGGCTGAAACGCAAGGCATAAACAATTTTATTTACTGGCACATTATATATTTTATAAATAGCAAATATACTTTGTCAAAGTTGCCTATTAAAGTCGTAAACCTTTTTGACTAACGGTCGTGTGCGCGAGATCTGTTCGCAAGCTTCTGCGAGATGTGTCCTCATTTTTTATAGTCGTATATAGGTTAATAAAAAAAAGCGGCATCCAGCTCTTAAAGGACCCTCTCTAAGGAATAGCTGCCGAGCTATGCCATGACGTCACGGCTGACAGCCTTGCACCTATAAGTAGCGCTTGATTAGTGATTCCGTACTAGCAAATAGTTCCTAAATGCTTGGTGAGTTGCAGAAAATTACATACCTTTACTCAATTCAATGAGTAATCGTTCGCTCATCAGAGTACAACAGGTAAAACGACAAATTCAGATGGTGAATATTTAGCACTTTAAGAATTTCACTAAACAGCTTTGTTGTACTGCGCTTCACTGCATCTCTTTTTCGCCAAGGAGCCCTACAAAGTGGCATCGGAATGCGTTTCATTATTCTCGAGTGAGGATCGTAGAGAGTTAATGACCATGCCTCGCAAATAGTGCATGAAGAATAGGAGCGGTCGTATCATATGCAGTTGTGGACAGATGATCTGAAATGCGTATGGTCGCTTGTGTATCAGCACCTAGAGCTTAGCGAGGAAGAAATGAGCCTGACAGTGAGTGACCTTCTTGAAGTCAGCGTGGGGTTTGTGATGGATGTGCAGAAGGAGGTGAAGGAAAATAATGAACAAGTTGCAATGCCCTCCCGGAAGCGCGTAGGAAGCGCAGACAAGAGACGGCGTAGTGAGGTCTGTGAGGACTTCACAAAGTGCGCATTGTGGTATTGTGTACATCAGGTTTTTTGCCGTAATGAGATCTCAACTGTGAAAAACGTTGCCGCCGATTTCAATGCTAGCGGCGAAGTTACACCTCTAAAGCCATAGTAATCAGGAGTAAGATGAGGGGCAGGGACTTGCGGCTGATTGAGCGGGACGACATTGTCACTTGGCAGCTAAGATATCTTCATGGTGTCGTGTGGTACAGTAAGGAAGACAGAAGAGCAGGTTTACTGGACAAAATTTGAGTGAATCTAGGACACGCTCTTTCGACTGTGTGGATAGATACTGCTGTTGCTTTTCACCGCGACGCCTGCTTAGGTCGTCTGACGACGGGTCTGAAGCAGCCGTCACCGCCTGATCATGATGCATATTGGAAACGAGGACGGCTTAGTTGACGGTTCTTAACGTCTTCACGTCAAAAAGACCGGTGACTATCACTATGCGATGGACGGTACCTTCTTCGATAGGTGGTTTCATGCTGTTCAGGAGGAATTACCACCAGGTGGTGTTATTGTAATGGACAATTACTCTTATCAGGCTATGTTTGGAGGCTGCGAAATTGAAATACTGTATCGACAAAATTGAGACCGCTTCACGGTAAATCACAGGTAATAGGTCAGTCTTCGTCTTTTTCAAGCAAAAAGAATAAAAAAGGTGTATACCCAACGTCTCTCATTAGTAACCATGAATGACGACAACAAGCTAAGCCAGGAAAACACCCCTTTAGCTACGTATGTCCTGGTATAGCTAATCTATGCCACTGTCATTTTCTAGCTTTAGACGCCATTCTCATCTCCACTGGAAAATTTCAGCTCGCTACGCAATGTATTCCAGATCCACAGATGCAGCGACCACGTTCATAACGAACTCAGTTGCTCAGCTGCCCTTTCTCAAAGTCCATGGCGCGGCTCCGGCCCAGGGGAACGGTGCACCGCTCCCTATATATTATACTCGAGCGATCATATGTCTCACCAAGCAGCTGCTCACGTCTTAAAATACTTCCCATGTAAGTTGCCCTTTGACCTTGACCTTGACGTTTGATAGGATCATAGCTACCTAAAGTGGCTGTGGATTAAGTTTCAAGTTGACCTCGAAGCTGTTTAAGCGTATTTGACCGCACATTGTGACACTGACTTTACCTCAAGTAGTGAAGATATTGCTTACAACATGTAAATGCTGCAGAAAGGTGCCACGTCATACCGCCAATCTCACACCTGAAAGGAAGCGAAGGAACTCCACGTGACAGAAGCGATACGCTGCATCATCCGATCTCACACTGCCGGAGAAAGTATGAAAGAAACAGCGCCTTTCTTTTTCTTTGAAGCGCACCACAACGAATGTGCGCAAGGAAAGAAAATTTTCATTGTGCGGCACGAGGTCTATAGCAGCGACGCTCAGGCTTCCGTATTTTCTGGTGCAAATTGTACAGTACTCTATTAATTTTTTGTTCTGTTTTATAAGAAAGTGTGATGTTTCTCTTTCACTCTTTCATTTTTGCTCTTTTCTAGTCACTTTCTAACAGAGAAGGTGACTACCGGATCATAAAGGTTATAGAGCGTCAGTATCAGTGCGCTAATTTAACCTGGATGATGATGATGCAAAACTTTTACTGAAAGGAAACATTGGAAGGGGGATTTATGGGAAGGTTGGTCGGATCCTTAGTCCGGAATTCCGTTGGCTAAAGCCACCTGCCTCGCTCTTTCCATGAGGTATGGCTGGTCCTCAAGGTCCTAGCTGGACAGGGCTGCCTCCCATTTTTCCCACGTTGGCTGGTTTATAGTGTCTAAGGGCCTCTTGGCATGGCAGGCCCATACTCATATGGTACAATTCTCCTTCTGCCCGTAAAATTTGCATTCCGCTAAAATGATTCTAGATGATAGCATGCAGTTTTACGGGATTGGTTACAGACAAGTTTTATAATCGGCGTAAATTTCACTGTTCTACTTTTTTTAATCATTTGACTGGGACCGGAAACTTGCCGTGATAAGAGCAAGTGCTGTAATACGTCAGCGTAGGTTAATAACGATTGTGGGTGTCCCAGACGTCAGGGAGGGAGGAGGAGCGAACCCAGGAGAGAAAAGCTAGAGCGGCGGCATGCACACGCTAATGTCCTCTGCACTCTGACCATCTGGTACCCAAATAAGCTCTTTGTACGAAGCCCCTACTCCAGATAGTTTCATGATCTTGCAGGCCAGCGGCGCAATTCTTCTCCGCATGTAATTTCTGTACAAAGTCTGCGAGTAAAAATGGCATGAAACCACAACATTTAGAAACTCATGAAACCGTCACGTCACAAGGTCTCAACTACAGGGCAGCGGATGCTCCTTCTGGGGGGTTTAGCCACGTTAATGTATACCTAGCGATATAATTTAAGATAACTGTTGGTTGCATTTTGGTGTAATATATTCACTACCTACGAAGGTTTTAAAGGCGAACAAATATTGGTACAGTAGACGGCATTCCGCAGTGCAACAAGCAGTGCGTAAAGCAGTATTGTCAAGGTCACAAATGAAACACAGGACTTCGTTATTCTTTAAACCCCAGACTCAATGTGAAACATTTTTTGAATGTCAAAGCTCCATCTGTGCAGCATATATCTCGCTTTGTTTCAAGCACCAGGTACCTACTGTGAAAAGAAAAGCCAACAATTCGTAATCAATTTTAGTATTGGACGCCTAGTTCATACATATGACAAAACCACCATTTGTGTTTGATATGCAGTCGAGTATTCCTGGATAATATTCGGTTTCCGATGACGTGTCGCCATACCCGCCCGAGGGAAGCGCTTCCCTGCTAAAGCTTTTGCGTCGCTGTGGACTACAAAACGCAGCCAGTATAGGGAGGCCACGTCTGGCTTCATCACTGCGGGCGCATCCATGCCTCTAATGAAGCAGCTGGCAGAGAAGAGCACTGAAGGTTTTCGAAAAAATTGTCGAATCTTTGTCTAGATTTCAAGTTATGACTGTTCTCTAAACTCAGGAAGCTTTAGCGCACATTGTCAAAATCACATGCGAGGACCTCACGTTATAACAATGAAGGAAAATTTTACTATACTAAGAATACCAAAGAGAATTTACGAAAAAGTTTAAGCTTTGAAACAAAAAACAAATAGGCATGAAATAATGAAGAAAGGCTTAAACTTAAGCATGTACCCGCTGGCACTGTATTGCCGAAACTGTTGGTGAGCCATAATTAGCGATTATTGATCGAATATCTAGGGGGAACCACCAAGATGCACTTGATCTGCAATTATCACTGATATCTACTTAAGCGCTGCCCTGCAGCTACAAAGGAAAGCTATAAATCTTTCCAGCTAACTTCACAGTTGAAAAATAGGTTCGTCCTGGAACACAAGATTTTTCCCTTTTCGCTAACTAAGAAGCAGCCCAATGGCTGCGTTTGGGTGGACGGCAATTTCTAATTACTCCCTTATTAGAAATCCACTCCAGCTTGGGGTTACTCCTAAGTATTCCACCAGCACCACTCCCACTTCGAGTTATTGATCAATTCGCTGTCACCGTTTGATCTGCCTCTGCCTTCTACCATGTGATTTGCTAACCGTCCTGGTCAGCTCAGTTAGTAGACCGATAGTGCCGTAAAGGCGGTGGTCCCGGGTTCGATCAATGGAGCAGGAAGAATGTTTCTGAAAAAGCTGCATAGTTTTTTCTTGTAGCCGTATGGCTGCGCTTGTGTGAATGTCGCAGCGTAGTTACTCCATTATTGCAGTTACTGAATCTATGCAAGGAGCATAATATTTATATGTGCCTGGTACAGAAACATAGGAATGCATTTTGCTCCTCTTAAGAGCTGAATGGCGAAAGTTTTTCTCTTTTTGTTCTGCTCTACTTCCCTTATTGTGTGTTTGGGTACTTGTCATAATTTTATTTCTTTCATTTGGTTTCATCGTCGGCGACATCACCATCTCAGGAATCTTCACCTCAAAAAACAAGATTTAACTCACATACACCTGCACATATGGGGTTTTTAAGTGTTCCTTCCTTGCCTATATAGCCGAAGGGGGAAGTTATGTGGCGGGAATAACCATTTGCAAGGTGTCAGTAGTGCAATGCTCTAGAATCCAAGGGGTAAACGAAATTTAGGCAGAAATGACGTAGACAAGTCTAGAATACGTCACCCCAAATGTGCCGATAGAATAATTAGCCAATAATCGGTAATATCATATTGAATCATCTCCATTAAAGGAACGTAATCTTTAGTTTAGGATAGCCGTTTTATGTTTAAAGCATATCTTTAGATGGGCCGAAAATCATCATTAATGAGAAGAAAGTGTGCTTCAGGGGCACCGGATGTGAATTCCGCCTAAATAGCGCAGTTAAAAAAATACTTTAAGCGAAATGTTGCCAGTATACTTCCGGCAAGAAAAAAAAGTGTATTGGAATTCAGACCAGAGATATTGCACCATGTTTCCCGCGTAAGTGACTTCTGTCTTTAGCAGCACTGCTTTACGAGGGGGCGCATATTTTGTGTTATTCGCATATCAGCCATCCATCATAATATTAACTGATTCCGACATCTTGTGCCAACATCTTGCCTTCAAAGGTGTTGTTTTCCGTGCATTGTTTATAACTGTTGTAGTTATAAGTTCTCCTGTGGACACCTGTCCGTATTCCTGACTTGTGTGAGAACTTCCTTTATCGCTACACTGGCCCTTACAGAGTACTACGAGAAACGTCTCCAGTGAAATACGGCCTTGTTCCCTCACACAGCGCTGCCCATCGACATCGACACTCCGTAGAGATCGTCGTCCTCTTCGCTGTCATCAGCAACCAGTGTGGCCTAATAGTTGAGCAAGCTGCATTCTTTTCCTTGTAATCGCATCGGTGTCACTGAGCGCGTGACATTAATTCCTTTTAATAATTCGTGTCCACATTGAGGGATTCCTTTAAACTTTCAGAGAATAGAAACTAGGTACATTTTGTAAAACGGCCATGAATTATAATTTGAGCTTGAATATTCATCTGACTATCCTGCTTTCAATCTGACAGATCTGTGACATATGGAAACCTTACACATTCTCAGGACGAGAGACTGGTTCTTTAACAAAGGCGGTACTAGGCTGAGCTGAAGGCTTATAGTTGCTTAATTCAGCAGCCAGACAGCTTGAACTGTGTGCGTTGCCGTGCTGTCGAGTCACATTCAAGGCCGCATAGCATTGATGTATTTTTTTAATTACACGGCCGTCACACGGTGCTCGAAAATAAATTTAAGACGGCTGCAGAGTAGCCTAAGGAACTCAAAGTATTAGGTCAGCAACTATCGTTCTGCGCATGCATGAGCAGACTTCAATATCGCACTTTTGCGCATGTCATGTCGGCTTCAGGACATCAATGGTTTCCTCAGGAGTGGCTCATTAGACTCGAAGAGGTGCAGCCACTCTTGCAAAAGCGTCCTTTAGAAGGCGAAGACCGCACTGTGAGTCGAACTGACTAGCGATTAAGAGGTCTACAGAGGTCGAATGTTACGAGACCACTAGTCATTGCGAAGTAAACGAGTGCTCCGGCATCTGGCATGTGGTCAAGTGTTCATTAGTCACTGGTGTATATGACTTCACGAAAAGAGGCATTTAGTCAGTTTTCAGTTTCCTTGCGAGTTTGCGCATGCTCTGATCCCGTAAGATAGACTATGATATCGCAGCAAATCCGTGGATTAGCTATCAGATACCTTGTTACTTGATACCTAAAAGGTTTCATGAGTAGAAAGAAATGAAATGAATTCACCTTAAAAATCGTGTTTTCTCGCGTATTTGGCACAAATCTTCCGTCGGAAGCTCGGTTTCTGGTTTTTTTGTGTAAAAAGTTTTAAATCAATACTAATTTTCGTAGCGTAAAAGAAAAACACGCGGAACTCTGCTACTGAGGCCAAGGCACTTCATTTCCCAAAACTTTCTCCATTCTATATCAGCGGGTCTATGTTGCATTAACTTTGCCACTATGAATTTATTGCGGGCGTTGTACTTAGGCAAGATAAATTTAGAACATCACAATGCGCTCCACTTTGAGGAAGGTCTCACTGCCATGCCCAAATATCACGCTTATACCATCTTCAATATTTAAAAAGTGTTAGTGCATCAGGTGTTTCATTAAACATGTAGTTGTCATTTTATTTCATTGATCTGTCTGCCGTATGGCACTAGATGTCCATCCGTCTTTTTACCCCTTAATTACAACAAACAAGTTCCCATACCGCTTCACACTTGGTTAAGATACAATACCCGCTTTGGAAATTTGCATCAGACACGTGAGGTCTACAGACACAATAGCATTGCCAAGTTATCGCATTTCCTCTAATTCGAAAAGCACCTTGAAATAATGTTGACATTTGCGGAAGCGTCTTCCGACAAAATGGCAGAAATTGTTTTTCAAGCTACTGTTTATTTGTTCGGGGGCTGTCTTGCGTCGGAATATAAAATGTTTGCCAGATTCGCATCTAGAATTAAGGTTATAGTGCGAAAATGACCAAGAAATATCTCACTATTTCCAGTGCTCGAGATAAAATTTCAAAGCAGAATATTACTGCAACGACTTGTTTGTATGTTTTGACTTATTGACGTCAAACCTTTACATTATGCGTTGATATGTATCACGTACCGATTTCAGAGTCCTCTAGGCAATAGAAACACATCGATTGACAGACACTGGTAACAGCGGCGAAGTACACTTGAAAGCATCTTAGTGTTTTCTCTAATTATGGTTGGTGGTGGAGGCCTAGCGCTGTCAGCCTCCTGTAAATGTAGAACGATTCACCATTTATGAAGGTCATGAGGATTCCAATGTGATATTGATCTAGTGCCTGCATTCTGCTTTTGAGAGAATAATTGGAACAAAAATTACAACTTTGTACAACCCATTGCAGTTCATTTCATCATTTCATAGAGTTCATTCGTGAGGCAGTGAAATCAATATTTTATTCTTCTCACCGTTTTCATTATATTCAAAACGTAATTCCAATTGTTATTCTGTTCTTTATATCGAACGGTTATAAATATTTCTTTTAGCTTTATTGTTACAGTAATATTATGGTTGACAGAACTGCTGGTTCATTTTTCCACCATTGTTAATGTTACATAGATATTAAATTACCATGAAAAAATAATTGGCAGTAGATTAAGTTCATCCATTAAGACCAAACCCCAGTAGTGCATATTTATTCGTTTCTTATCGCTTGCTCAAGCGTGAAACGGTTTTCTCCTCACCGTACACGCGTCATATTTCACCGAGTTGCTTGCTTCTCTTATCTTTCAGCGACCGTTTTGGTCTGAACTACATCTAGTAGGAAGCACGTCGATGAGAAATGCTTAGCTGTACTTTCAGTGACGGGAGCGCCTTGGTCAGGAAAATGTTGATCACTTACAAAGTTATAAAACTGTTCTAAGTTCAGAGAAAAAGCGAGAAAACGCGATGCAATCTGCTGGTTCTAGTGACGATAACCTAATAGGCTTTATCATCCCTAGCTCTCTGATGTATATTTACCTTTTAAAGTGCTGGGCTAGTTCCTTACATACGTTACAAGAAAATTTTTTAATTGTCCCAGCAAGGAAGGAGAGTATAACGCGCATTTCGGCAGCACTTATACTGAATATAGAATGCCGAATTATACCTCTTTCCCATTTTATTTTGTACACATTCTACTACACCTCGTTACGTTACTGTATGAGAGCGGTTAAAAAGAGCAGTCAATAGTACGTACAAGACAATGAACTGCTTTCCGAAGTCCGAGCGCAGCTGTAGTGCGAAAGAGCTGCCACATACCGCTGGTGAAATTATTTTCATCTTTTTTTTTGGGAGCGCTTCGAGTGGGATGCGTGTAAAGCAGTCTTCGTAGGATTGGTTGTAGCCGTACTTGTAGGGGAGGGTGATGCCGAATTCTTGAATACAGAGGCTTCATCACGCAAAAGGCTGGAGGTAAGTTTAAAATTGTGGACCAAAGCAGACATGCTGGTATCTCACAGTCTTGAATGCTCATCTATACAAGTAGGGGCGAAATGTGTACGCGGCGAAAATGATTGGAAGACATTGTCTCTTAAACTTTGAATAGTTGGTTTCGGTTTTCCACAGGAAAACACTAGCTTGAGATACAACTCTCTCTTGTGCCTTATTCCTTTGTAAGTGGCACGCTTCTACGTACATGCTGCTTCGACCAGAAAGCATTTCTGTCTCGGCATTTTCAATGCAGTTCGTTAGGACGGGAGAGAACAGTAAGCGATGCTTATAATCCTTGAAACGTTTGCTTGCGGCGCTTACAGTTGAAGCTCGTCACACTTTGTAAATTGTTCGGCAGCGCGCGAAATGTTTATAAATATGTTCAATTAAACTGCGCCTTGCTTTTCTGTTAATAGGTTTTTCAAATGGAGCGATAGCAGGTCTCTTCTTGCAATCATTGTAATCGAAGGCCAAAGAACACCAGCTCCTTGGAGGAGAAGTGGCATTATTCTTGCTTTAAAGCAGGTGCTCATGACTTTAATGTTATCATCACTGTTCAGAACCTTTACAGCTTGCCTTCAATGCTTGAAGACAATGCATGTTTACAACACTTGAACAAAGACAACGATGCGAACTAAGACACTAGACACATTTTGTTTTATTTTACGCCTGCCAGAAAAGTATTCATTACTCATTGGAATGTCACTTGTGCGGAGCAGAGGCCGAATAGCACCACTTGGGACTTCAATGGGCCGGCTGGCGGAAAGTGCGCGATATTCTTGAGATCTCTTTTTTCCTCCTTAACATGCCAAGTTCATCGATGAGAAGTAAATAACGTCGCATTGCAGGTAAGTTTGCAGTCTCTGATTGGGAGCTAGTAAACAACCTTCGCAGTTAGGTTCTCAAGAGACGACAATACATGAAGAAACGAATGTGGGAAGGTACCTCTTCAAAACAAGAACTGGAGCCGTAAAGGAGCTCTTGAATGTCTCGGTGGTGTCATCACGAAGCATATCCTCAGTTTTCTCGCCGATGACATGATGTTCGCTAAATGATAAACGGTAGTGGTTTTGGCTAACAAGGTGGGCTTGTTCGTCACGCTTGTTCGTCATTCCTTAAGTCACTGAATATTACTCATTTCAGGCTGCTCTTTTAACTTAACCGGAACGACGCTGAACAGCATACTATGTAGCTTACCCTAACGGAGCAGTAAAATCGCGATGTTTTGGCCAAAAGCACCATCGCTCCAATACCTGATACTAGTGTCTATGCCATCGGCAATTCAATGTTTTTAGACGATGCAGGCGCTTCTGCAGTCAACATATGGTCACTACACGAATGAAAGAACTTTAATACTGTGTTGTTTTTTGCCTGTTGGAAAGTTATATAAGCTGGCGACAACAAACGCCTACAAGTGATAGCAGTTTTAAAATGGCTGAACGAGCTCGCATACCACTCTCGCCTAGAAAACGTAATTTTTAATTGAATTCCTGACGATAGCTCCTCTGAATATAGGCTGAATGTGAAGAAAAGGTTTGCAAAGCTCTTAAGACAGTTTTGAATCTTAACTTGTGTAGTAGTAATCATCGTGAAGCTGGTGTCCACAGGGTAAGGAAATATTGGCTGGAAAGTGCAAACCTATTATCGTGACGTTTTTAGAATCTAAGTTTCGCGACCCCATACTAACATCTTACAGAAATTGAAGGACTCAAAAATGTCTGCAAATGAACATTTCTGTAAGGCCACACAGTCATTGCGGTAAAAAACTTCACAATCCTGGAAACTCAAGTGGCCAAACATTTTCAGTGCGCTATAAGGTATACATAATTAAGAAAATTTATCTTTATTAGCCGACAGCGTATGATAACTTGAGTACGGTCTCAATCGATACGCAGAAGTTAATTATTATCGCTGAAATCTCTCTTGCGCTGGTATGGCTTCATCATAAGATTTAGAGCTAAGCGGAATTCAGGTCATGGCGGTATACAGTTATTATTTCCAAATGTCAGAAGTATATAAAACTAAATCGCTGCTTTATCTTCAGTTTGTGACGACAGTGCGGTTGATATTGTCGTAATGACGAAAATGTGGCTGTCGGGAAAGATTGCAGTTTCTGAACTGTTTAACTGCGACAAAAACTGCAATATGTATAGTTGTGATCGCAATATAATATCTGGAGATGGTGTCCGTATCGCTGCGGCAAACAATCTAACATTAAATACTATTCCTGTAACCTGTAGGCTTCAACTTAATTGTGTCGATGTGAAGCTTGGACTCCAAATGGTAATTTTTTGTGCATGTCGAAACTTCGAAACTTCTGGTTATTGCAGTCAGCTACACGACGTTTTGAATAGTGCAGTCATGAGATATCCATCCCAATCATTATTTCTTTAAGATGATTTCGATTTTTCAAAAATAATCGGGTCAGGATCCGGCCCTGCTCTCAATGACGCGGCAAGTGAAAGCTTTGCTTTTAATAATTTATGCTTACATATTCTGCTGATCTCACGCTGAAACTCCAGAAATACCACTTCGGGTGTACAGAACTCAAGTTCCTCGGCCATGTTGTAAGCGCTGAAGGGGTGCGCCCGGATCCCGATAAGACTGCTGCCGTCGCGCGATTTCCCGTTCCAGTTAATAAGAGGGCTGTACAGCGCTTCCTCGGCCTGTGCGCATATTATCGGCGTTTCATTGCGGACTTTTTCTCAGATCGGAGAACCTCTGACGCGCCTTACAAGGAAGAACACCTCCTTTGTGTGGAACTCTGAGCAGCAGATGGCCTTCTCTTTGCTTCGCGAGCGCCTTCAAACACCCCCTGTTCTGGCGCACTTCTGAAGCGGCTTACAATGAGGTGCACACTGACACCAGTAATATCGGTCTTGGCGCTGTCCTTGTTCAGCATCAAGACGGGTTTGAGCGAGTTATAGCCTATGCTAGCCGCACTCTCTGTCGTGCCGAAATTAACTACTCCACCTCAGAAAAAGAATGCCTGGCGGTCGTACGGGCTACTATGAAGTTTCGCCCCTATCTTTACGGCCGGCCATTTAAAGTCGTCACGGACCATCATTGTTTGTGCTGGCTGGCAAATCCGCGAGACCCATCTGGACGACTTGCACGCTGGAGTTTACGGCTTCAGGAGTTTGACATAACTATTGTTTAAAAGTCCGGCCGCAAACACGAAGACGCCGACACGCTGTCACGAGCACCCGTTGACACTGGCGATACTACAGCCGATGACGATAGCGGATTTCTAGGAGCCCTCAACGCATCTGAGCTCAGGGAAAGACAAAGAGCTGATCCAGACATCCTTCCACTCATCGATTATCTGGAAGGGCGTGATACGACCCTGCCTCGACACCTATCTCGGCACCTTGGTTCCTTCTGCATACGGCAAGGCATCTTGTATAAAAGAAACTCCCAGGGCCAAGACAGAACTTACCTTCTGGTAGTGCCATGCGAGCTCCGTGAGGATATTCTCCTTGCTTGCCATGATGAACCGACGTCTGGTCATTTGGGTTGCTCACGGACTCTTGCTCGAGTGCGCAACGTGTATTACTGGCCAGGACTCTCCGCACCTTTGAAACGCTATGTACGAAGCTGTCGCGAATGCCAGCGCCGTAAAACACTGCCCCAGAAGCCTGCCGGATTTCTAAAGCCCGTTAAAGCACCCGCATTCCGTTCGACCAAATTGGAATGGATCTCCTTAGCTCTTTCCCTTTGTCGCAGGCGGGAAACAAATGGATAGTCGTCGCTACTGACTACCTGACTCGATACGCTGAGACAAAGGCAATCCCTCATCCTACAGCTTTTGATGTAGCAGAGTTGTTCATGCACAACATAGTCTTGCGGCATGGCGCCCCTTCCAACGTCATTACCGACAGAGGGACAGCTTTCACTTCTCAGCTGATCGACCGCATATTTGAGCTGAGTTGCACGACCCATCGCAAGACCACTGCGTACAATCCATAAAGCAATGGCCTTACAGAAAGATTGAATAAGATGATTGCGGATATGCTGGCATTATAGGTCGATGTGCAGCACAAGACCTGGGACGAGGTGCTGCCGTACGTCACATTTGCGTATAATACAGCCTTACAAGAGACAACGCGCTTCACACCATTTCGACTTGTTTACGGACGCGAAGTTCAGAGCATGCTCGATTCCGTGCTCCCGTGCCCAAAGGTGACCAGCTATCCTCAGATGCCCAGCAATATGCCATCCGCGCTGAGGAAGCCAGCCAGCTCGCCCGTGTGCACATTGGGCAGCAGCAGACCACTGACGCGCACCGTTACAATCTCCGGCACCGCCAGGTTGACTTCAAGCCTGGAGACCAAGTCTGGGTATGGACACCAGTTCGCCGTCCAGGCTTGTTAGAGAAACTCCTTTCCCGCTACTTCGGGCCGTACAAAGTAGTGCGCCGTGTGAGTGACCTCAGTTATGAAGTTATCCCAGACAGTGCCACACAACCAAACCGCCGAAAGCACAGCTCGGACATTGTGCACATTGTGCGACTGAAGCCGCACTATCACCGATAGCGTATGGCCACCCGCTGTGACCACTCTCTTGCTTTTCACACAGTTTTTACCGGCCTTTCTCATTTTTTTTCAGAAGGAGGGGGTAATGCCAACTAGCGTTGCCAGGTGGCGCATGACTGAGGTGTGAAAGGAGGACGAAATTGAAAAGGACGACAAAGTGTGGCTTGCACGTTTGTGTCTGTGCTGCTGTGTTGTGTCTGGGCAACCCCCTGCTATCATTGGTATCCTTAGTCACCATGTACGCTACAATAATATTTTAAAGAGATTGTTACTGAACTTAACCGGACCATACCTACCTGAACTAACAAGCTAGGCTTTGTTCTGGCTAATAAACCTTCTCTGTTACATTCCTTACCCTATTTTCCTGGTTCAATTGATCACTTTCTACACTATCGCTCAAAGCAGCACAGGACGCTTATCGACTGCGCCTAAAAATATCGCATACTACGCTAGACAGAATATCCTGCAATAAGGAAAGAACTTTAGTTTTTTATTCATGTTTTCATGCATGTGTTCTTTTAGCGCTCGGTGGGAGAAAACTGGAATTTATTCCGTAGGAAAATAGCTCTTCTAACAATCAAATGTATACCACTACAGATAATATCAGCCAAAGAGCGTTCGCCATGGTTCACCATTGCCCTAAAAACTTTACTGAACATTAGGAAGCGCCTTTTAGATCAGGAAAAGACACCAATATACCTGCTCTTTGTTGACCATATCGAGACGTATATCCTCTTATCGTCATGATGTTAAAGAAGCCTTAAGTATCTACATCAGATTGGTGATGTCGTTAACCGCGAAGATAGCTGCACCCTGTAAATAACGTTTTTGCGTAATATTTTTTGCATTCACCTTGAGGTGCGATGACCTTAATCGTGATTACAATTGTGAACTCTTTGCGATGGAACCGGTTATTATCGATTCAATGGGAGTTACGAGTTTAATTACGAAATTTAATTTGTCTTCGTGCTGCGATGTTGATGAAATAAAACTCGAAAACATACAAATATATTCATCTGTTATTTTCAGCATATTTCCACTCAATCTATTCTGTCTTCTTCACTGTCGTTTCGATGGAAAACGGGCAAAGTGGTTTCGATTTTCAAATCCGGTAACCTCCAATCTCCTTTTAACAACAGGCCGATATATTTAACATATATTGCTTTCAAACTCCTTGAACATGCGATTTACTCAAGCTTCACGTCATTTCTCGAAAACAAGTATTTTTTTAGTGCGTTCCAGCAGGGTTTCCGTAAGTACTTCTCCATGAGAAACGCAACTTCCGTCTTTCACCAGCAACCTTCCTGATGCATTAGACAACGAATCGTTTAGTGAATGCAGATTTTTGGTCTTTTCCAAGACATTTGATAAAGTTCCGCACCAACTTCATCTTTTTAAAATTAGCACAATAAATATGGGGTGTTACAGCTCCGAAGGAAAGCGTAGCAGGGGGCGGCAGAAAGTTAGGTGGGCGGATGAGATTAAGAAGTTCGCAGGGGTCCAGTGGATGCAGCTAGCACAGAACCGGGGTAAGTGGAGAAATATGGGAGAGGCCTTCGCCCTGCAGTGGGTATAATCAGGCTGATGATGATGATGATGACAGCTCCGAACCCACTTTTACAATCGTTCTGTCCTCAAGTGCCCAAGAAAGGACCGACGGCTGCAGCACTGTGGGAGCAGCCGCTTTCAAGCACCGTCGCTGCCAATGTGAACCATTAGCACCTTTGAGTGGCCAGCCCCGTTTAGGCTTGAGCTGGATTATCTGGTACAGAGCCCACATTTATGTTCCATCTGGACTCAAGTGCACCACAAGAAACCGGTGTGCGCATCACGTGATGTTGGTAATTTCTAGTGATGCCAATGTCAATGTAGGGCCTACAGTGTGTTTTGGGGCACATTCAATTAAACGTGATGAGATGGTTACAGCGTAAAACCTACATGTATGTTGCGCAGACCATAAATTATTAATCTACAAGAGACCCCTCCAAAAACCATGTGGGTAAGCAAGGCTTCTAGCCCCTCCACAGCAGATATGACAGCAAAGCTCGCTTAGTTTTGGTGAGCCCACTTCGGCTCACCAGGCTTATTTAACATGGAGTCCACATTAATGAAGCATCTGCTCTCACGTACCTGAATGAGTATAGAACTGTACGCAGGACTAGCCCAAGCGAACTCCAAAGTAACCCGATTGGGTCGACAGGGGGAAAACCCTATTTGGCCTTACCACGTATGGGCCACAGGGGGGCGACACAGATGTTAAAAAGATGGCAGCAGCCCTACATGCCTAAGAGGAACCAGTAGGGCCCCACATTGTGTGCTACTTGGGTAGTCAGCAACACCTGCTTGCTCAACCATCTCATATGCTGTCGAGATGTGACACCTTCCGACAAGTTAGGGCCCCACCATGCTGCCTGTCAATAATTACAACCTGCGAGGCGTTTGCCCGTAAAATATATTAACGCCATGTAAAAATACAGGATGCTCAAAAATAACAAGAAAATGAGAAATACTGGACAAACTACAAAGCAGCCGTTTATTTTCAACAATGTGTAATTTCTCCTTCGATGGCTTCCAAACAGGAGAGAGCTATTTTTTGCATGTGTCGGAGTAAGGCTTATATTTGGGTGTTGCACCGCAGATTCTATCATAGTCGTGTTCACAAGGATATGGTGCTGAAGGACTGCGAGCCTTAAGGCTTGCTTCCCACACAAGCAGTTGACATTCCTTTTGACCTGAAGAAAAGGCAAAATATTCTTAGCACGATTACCGCTTAGTAACGCTGAGTAGACTGGCATCAGCAGAGGTATTCAAATCAGTATTAGTAATAAAAATCCGTTTTTACAACCCATGTTCAGTTGGTCAAGAATGAAATATTCCCACATATTTTTACCAAGACTTATTTACAGTTCCGCATTCACTTCCACTATGTGCATTTCGGATAAACATCACCCGGTCAGCGAATTTATGCATCGGAAATTGAGTGCCGTACTTCTGAAATTCCGCCTAAATGCCGTTCCCTTTTTATTGCTAACAACTCATCCGATGATTCCTGTTGAAGCCATCGCTCGGTTTCATATTCTTCGGAGTTCATATACTTTTTTTTTTATTGCTACCACGTAATTATATTATTATTATATACATACATACATAGAAATATATCTGGCCAGATATAAGATTCAACAGATGCTCGTCATGCAATGAAAGAGGATCGTAACCTAACATATAGGTGTTAACGAAGTCACTAAACAGGGCTAAAACAACAAAATACTCCTAGGAAGCACTTCTGCGAAGCTTGGACACAGGAGTCGAAAATAAAGTGCAAGGAGGAGTACAAAACTAGGGTCCGGTAACTACCGGCCTGAGATGGGGGCGTTTTTCCGGTCAGCGTTTTGTTTCGCTCAACTGCTAGTTTTATTGCGCTAAGTACTATATTTTCTCTAACATATCTGTTCATTATCTTCGACAAAATATTTTTTTTTGGTAGTTACATTATAAATTATAGTTGGAAGTGGCAAAAGAAACTCCTTTCTTTCCCTTTGAAGCTTAATATTTTGTTATATTTAAGTTAATCTTTAGTATACTATGTGCCTGGTGTCATCGACAGTACCGGAACCATAGAAGAATGCAAACATTATCCTCATCCATAAGAAAGGGGACTCTAAGGAACTTAAAAATTACAGACCAATCAGCTTACTGTCTGTTACGTATAAAGTATTTACTAAGGTAATCGCTAATAGAATCAGGACAACCTTAGACTGCAATCAAGCAAATGATCAAGAAGGTTTTCGGAAACGGTACTCTACTTTCGATCATATCTATACCATCAATCAGGTGATAGAAAAATGCTCGGAATATAACCAGCCCTTATACATAGCATTCATTGATTACGAAAAAGCAATTGACTCAGTTGAAACCTCGGCGGTGATGCAGGCATTGCGAAATCAGGGGGTAGACGAGCCGTACGTGAAAGTGCCGGAAGATGTATATAGTGGCTGCACAGCAACCATAGTTCTGCATAAAGAAAGTAACAAAATTCCCATAAAGTTGTTAGGCAAGAAGACACAATCTCCCCAGTGCTATTCACAGCTTGCTTAGAGGAAGTATTCAGAGACTTGAAATGGGAGCAGTTAGGGATAAGGGTAGATGGAGAATACCTCAGTAATCTGCGATTTGCTGACGACATTGCCTTGCTAAGCAACTCGGTAGATAAACTGCAAATAATGATTGGTGACGTAAACAGGAAAAGTAGAAAGGTAGGCTTGAAAATCAATATGCAGAAGACTATAAGGTAATGTTCAACAGACTCGGAAAGGAACATCAGTTTACATTAGGTAGCGAAGTACACGAAGTAGTAGGCGATTATGTCTACTTAGGACAGGTAGTAACCGCAGATCTGGACCATGAAAAAGAAATAACAAGAAGAATAAAATTGGGATGGAGCGCATTGGGCAAGCACTCACAGATTATGACTAGCAGCTTACCGGTATCGCTAAAGAGGAAAGTATATAACGGTTGCATCTTACCTGTGCTCACCTATGGGGCTGAAATGTGGAGACTAACCAAGAGAGTTCTACTTAAGTTGAGAACAACTCAGAGGGCTATGGAACGAAAAATGGTAGGGGTAACATTAACAGATAGTAAGCGTGCAGAGTGGGTCAGAGAAATAACTCAGGTTACCGACATTCTAGTGGAAATTAAGAAGAAATGGGCATGGGCAGGACATGTAGCGTGAAGAGAGGATAACCGATGGTCGCTTAGGGTAACAAACTGGATTCCAAGGAAAGGAAAGCGTAGCAGAGGGCGGCATAAAGTTAGGTGGGCGGAAGAGGTTAAAATGCTCGCAGGGGTCAAGTGGATGCAGCTAGCGCAGAACCGGGCTAAGTGGAGAAATATGGGAGAGGCCCTTCGCCCTGCAGTGGGTATAGTCAGGTTGATGATGATGATGATTTAGTTACCTTCTTTTTATGTAATCATATCTTCCCTCTTTGAGTCCAGAGTTTTCGCCCCTGCAAAAATGTCTTCCAAAGATCTCAGCCTTCTGCACGATTCGAGAATTACAGCCCCCCCCCCCCCCCAATATCAGATTTATTTAATTTAAAACTTCCAATTCGAAGTTTTTCAGTCCCAATTCTAAATATTCATTTTTCTGAAGAGATTGCCACGACACCTAAACAAATTCCTTAATAAATATTCCACCACGAGCAACTCATTGCCTGGCCTCCAGCCTCCTTCTTGCCTACCTCGGCTTTGAAGTTCCACGTCAGTAGAGTATACCATGCTTTTGCTTGACGTTATGACGATTTGTCTTCAGAGAAACAAATGACTAACTGACCACTATGAGCAGCTGCACCATCGTATTCATGTACTACTTCCGTTACATTCCGCTTATTAGGCCGAATTACGATCCATGTCAAAGTTGTCCTTTAAAACTCGTATATCTTACCGATATAAGTTATTGGAGCAGGAGCAGGAGCACCACACCTTGTTATCAATTCTCTGTTGTATAGCATGGCACGCGTCCAACGTTAGGTCAATATATGCTTTATTGTTCATGTAGTCGCCCTGCACCATATGAGGTCAATTTATGTACGGCACGTTGCTCGGAATGCTCTGCCACAACTGACCTCACTCATAAGTTCTAGCATTGAATGTGTCGAGATGAAATTTACAAAAGCAGCCTATATTTAGCCAGATATCCTTATTATTCCTATTGTCCAAATGGCACCATGATCATTTCTACGCCGCTGCTCCGCAGCCGAGGCATGTGGGATTCTGGAGTGAATGTTTGGAGTGATTTCTTCCTGTATGTGGAGGATGTTGCAATAATGTGTTTAAAAATTATGCAGACCAATTGTATTCATTGCCAACAGCCGTGTTTATGTGTGCTGTAAGCCCGATGTGGGCAAGGCATATTAAGTTTTGGGGGACTGCTGTAAGGAATTTAGGATGCGCTCTTTAAATTGCAAAGCAGCCGTTTTCTTTGTAGGGGTTGTATCATACTTTATCAAACATCTTTTAGTTGGTCGATACAGGTAAAGGAATGAATAAAATGCATTTAGCAAGTGTTTTGGTGGAGAGTTCGGTATTCCTGGAGTAGTTTATATCATACTCAGACTCAGACGTGCATACCACTTTTGAACAAAAGTGTAATGTCATTTTAAAAAGTGCTGCCGAATATCTCTCAACATTGATTTCACCAGAAGAGCTTTTAAACCTAACTGATATAAACTCAGTTCAGTTCAGTCGTTCAGTCGTGTCCGACTCTTCGTGACCCTATGGACCATGTCACGCCACGCTTTCCGGTCTCTCACTATCTTCCTAACATCACATAACTTCATCTGCAATGCCTCGAGCATGCCATCTAACCAGGCAGCAAACGCGATGGTTAGATAGCATCCTCAAGGCATTGCAGATGAAGTTATGTGATGTTAGGAAGATAGTGAGAGACCGGAAAGCGTGGCGTGATATGGTCCATAGGGTCACGAAGAGTCGGACACGACTGAACGACTGAACTGAACTGAGTTTATATCAGTTAAGTTTAAAAGCTCTTCTGGTGAAATCAATGTTGAGAGATATTCGGCAGCACTTTTTAAAATGACATTACACTTTTGTTCAAAAGTGGTATGTACGTCTGAGTCATTACAGCGGGGTTATATGAACGGTATTTTGTATTGACATTGCTGTAACGGCTGGCAACACTAAAATATAGGAAATGTTAGTGCGTTCTTTTTCAATAAACGGTTCAACAAATCTATCCCACCTTAAAGGAATATCTTGACATGAAGAAAATGATTTATTAGTTGAGCTGGTATACGTAACGTATTGTTAGGGTTTATATAATTTTATTTATTAGACAAGTGAAGCCTTCACTCTGTGCTCCTCGTATTATTGTAAATCTCGCTCGGATAGCTTTTGTTATCAGAAACGTTTTAGGGGCATTTCTTTTAGGCACATTCATGGCTGGCGCATGCTTCTGTCTTTTATTTTTGGCTCTCCAGTCAGCAAGGCTGGGCCGCTTAAAAAGCCTTCTTCAAAAAATACCTACAGCCCACATCATCGACACCCGCTCTTCAAAACGCAATTTTTTGTGCTTAATTATTCTGCATTGCTATTCCAAGTTAGATTGACGTAGACCTAAAATTAGTTTAGAGAGTGGAATAGATTTATTATTGTCAAACATGGTTTTCTGTGGCCTAAATCATCAATGGCTTTCTGGTTTAAGTCCTCAAGCAAATGCTGCCAAGCATTGGTTCCAGGTCGTGACGGTCCTGTTTGTTTGCGAATATTATGGGCATGATACTCTTCTATGCGAAGTGAAGGTGGTGACAGAGGTTTGAAGGGGAAATCCTAGGAAGAAAGCCAAATGGGAAGCGGTGGAGGTGGAAAGAAAGGGTAAGCTAAGGAGTGGAAGACTCTGCGCTACTGTGCGAGGTAATTTTGCATGTTTGCGACCATATGGCACGAAACGAATGAACTATTCCACGTGTTTGAGGAATAAGCAGTCGGTGTGCGAGGTAGAAGAAGCGAGCGCCGCACTTGCATGTGTCTATGCAGTTCTCATTTTTCGCAGCCGGGTAGGTCACACCGGCTTGGTGAGTGAAGCTTTCAACCTAAAATACCTCAAATATTGTCATTGACTTCAACACTGCTCTGATGATGTGCGCAAGGCAACCAAACCTTAAGCACAGAAAACACGTGAGTGGGGAAAGGTAGGAAAACTTGCACTGTCGTCTCTTGCGTTTGTGGCGTATCCGTGGTGGAGCCGAGGCCACAGAAGCCGGGGAACAAGAGGCTACGTTACGACCCTGGTTGGCTGGCAGCGCGAAGTTCAGGGGTCTCTGCTCACGCCGCTCTGCTGCTTGTACATTCCAGACGTCCTGCCGGCTGCCCGGAGCTCGGTTCTCACCCCAAGCCAAACGCACACTCTTCATCGAGTTTCCGGCTTCCGAGCTGTTCATTCACGCTCCTTTCGCTTGGCAAATATAACAATCAGCTTTGAGCCTCCGTCCTCTGTGGACGCAATATTTGCTCGGTTTCAACTGCAGAGTGCTCGTTACAAACTGGTGGCCCAGCAACAGGGAGCAGCCATCCTCGAAAATGAACAACGCACCACTCAGAGCTCTTCTTTCGCCATGGTCGCAGACCTGAGGCTTGCGAACTTGTGGCAAAGGAATCCGCAAGTGTGGTCTATCCAAGTCGAGGCTCGCTTCGAGCTGCCAGCGTATCGCTTCGTAGTCTGCAAAATATATGCACATGGTCACTGTGCTGCCTCTTGATATCAACGACACCGTAGACGACACACTTTATCTGCCCTGCTGACAACTCTATCACAAGCTCACGAGGGCGATTCTTCAACGTGCCCACATTTCTCAGTAAGCCAGACTCCTGCAGTTTCTTTGCATGCAAGACTTTGGGGACCTAAGTCCCACACAGCTGCTTCACCGCATGCGAGAGATCATGGCAATAAGGCTTGAATAAGCAAACTGTTTCACATCCTTCGCGAGTCGCTCCTGCACCGACTTCCACAAGTCCATGCAAACATCTGCTGGTTCCGAGGACAACACTCTCGACCGCCTCGCCAGGTTGGCTGACCGTATCACGAACTGCAGCTCATCAACAGCAGTGCTAATCACCTCAGCCCAAGTTTCTGAGCAAGCAGACCGAATGTCGTCCCAAGAGGCTCGAGCCGACCGGGTCGCAGCTGCTGTTTAGAAGCTCACCGCCAACAACGATGCTCAACACAGCTCCAGATGTTACTACCCTTCATTACGTGAGAGATCGCTGTCTCATAGTCAGCCTCAGGAGACTGACCGCCAGCTCTTCTCGTATAACAAACGTTTCCGCTGCATGCAACCTTGCTCGTGTAAGGGAAGCTCACCGACTAGGCACAAAAGGTAACATGCCGCAGAGTTGAAGGGTCTAGCCGCTTTTTCTTCGTGGTCGACTACATTACGGGCACTTGGTAGTTGAAACACAAGCCGGACTGTACATCGTAATTGCAACACCCAAAGATCGCCGTCGTGGTTAGGTCGCATCCACATTACACGTGGTCAACAATGCCGCGATTCCCTTATAGCTAAGTCTATCATGGGGAACATCTTACACAGGCACCTGTTCAGATGGGTGTTCACAGTAGCAAACGTCAATTTCGCAATCCTAGTCTGGCATGTCCTAGGGTACTAAAGCCTGGATGTCAGGGTTTTTGATCGGCAGCTGAACGGCGGCACTATATATACGGCGCCTGTTGGACTTGGCCATAAGTCAAAACTGCCCACTTTCGACATCTGCTCTTTCCGCCCCACTTCAACGTATGACAAAATTCTGGCCGAATTTTCAGCACTCAGGAAGCCGCGCAACATGGAGCTTCCGGTCATGCATACAGTAACACATAGTAGAGTCACCACTGAACCACATGTCGCAGCCAGACTCCAACAACTTGCTTGACAGGGGACGCAGAAATACTCGCCGGGAGTGCGAACGTATGCTCCAGGTCGGTATCATAGGTCCTTCTGCCAGCAACTGGTCCTCTTCACTGCATTAATTGGCTATAGAGGAAAAAGGAAACTGGCGACATTGTAGCGAGTTCCACTCCCTAAACCCTAGGACGACACCTGATTACTAACCATTGCCCCACAGCTTGACTACAGCTCTCGCCTTTCCGGAACCAAAATCCACATCAAAACGCCTTGTTGATCACCTGTCATCAAATTCTTTGATATCCCCAGGATTGCCAGTTCAGTTCAGTCGTTCAGTCGTGTCCGACTCTTCGTGACCCTATTGACCATGTCACGCCACGCTTTCCGGTCTCTCACTATCTTCCTAACATCACATAACTTCATCTGCAGTGCCTCGAGGATGCCATCTAACCATCGCGTTCGCTGCCTACCCCTTCTCCGGCAACCCTCAACCTTTCCCAACATCAAATCTTTCTCCAGCGACTCCTCTCTTCTCATCAGATGACCGGTCATGCATACAGTAACACATAGTAGAGTCACCACTGAACCACATGTCGCAGCCAGACTCCAACAACTTGCTTGACAGGGGACGCAGAAATACTCGCCGGGAGTGCGAACGTATGCTCCAGGTCGGTATCATAGGTCCTTCTGCCAGCAACTGGTCCTCTTCACTGCATTAATTGGCTATAGAGGAAAAAGGAAACTGGCGACATTGTAGCGAGTTCCACTCCCTAAACCCTAGGACGACACCTGATTACTAACCATTGCCCCACAAGGCGTTGTTTTGGCATTGCCCCAGGATTGCCAAAACAACGCCTTTTGGCCTTTCTGAGTTGTGCGCATGCCGTACAGCTTGAAATACCGCACAAAGTTTTCAGCAGTTTATCAACGACGTCGCTTGCGGACTGTCATGCATTCGTGTATTGGGACGATATCTGGGTGGCTAGCAACACTCCGGCCGAACAAGAGAACCAACATCGCCTCCTCCTCGAGCATCATGAGGAACATGGTATGGGGCTGTGACCGCAGAGCAAAGCATCTTCGATTTGGAGAGCCTCGATTATCTCGGCCATCGCATGACAGCTCGGGGTACCCTGCAGCTGGGTACGTGAGTACAAGTGGATAAACAGCTTTCCCGCCCACACTTCTTTCCGCAATCTAAGAGAATTTTCGGGTCTTACAAAATTTTCCATCAGCGATTCATACTCTCCTGTAACCAACTTCTCAACAGCTCAGAGGTCCAATCCGTGAGGACGAAAAAACCGCAAGGAGTTTTGCTGGAACCAATAACACATCGACACTTTCACAACAGAGATGCAGCTGACCGATGCAACGCTCCAGATTCTCCCCCTTTTAAACGCTCCATCTCATTTGATGGTGGACACTGCACCAACAGCAATAGGTGTTGATCTTCAGCAATACGATAGCTTTGCGTGGCAATCAGCAGGCTGCTCAAAGCGTCTCAAGCCTCTCGAAGTGCGATACAGCACATTGCCCTGGTATTACCTTTGCCCAGAATAGCAACAGTCCCTTCAAAATGGGAGAGAGAGGGAGCCTTGCCCCGGCGTCAGATGTATGAATATTTGTTGATGGGTTGTGCGGTCTTAGGATGCGGCACGTTCGTGCGCCAGATGTACTTCGTAGCTGACAATGGCAAATGGAGATATCAACATCCTCAAGAGATATCAAATCTTTGCCCATACTCCTCCACTTAACCCGGACCTGTGCTAGCTGCATTCCCTTGACCACTGCGAGCTTTACCAACCTCATCCATCCACTTAAATTTCTACGGCCCCCTGCTAGGCTTTCATTCCTATAGAATCCAATTTATTACAATAGCCGACGGATAAACATTGGTTGATGTGTTGTGCGGTCTTAGGACGGCGCACTTTCGTGCGCCAGATGTAATTCCTAGCTGACAATAGCAAATGGATATATCGACATCCTCAAGAGATATCAAGTCCTCGCCCATACTCCTGCACTTAACCCGGACCTGTGCTAGCTACATCCACTTCACCCCTGCGAACGTCTTAACCACAACCATCCACTTGACTTTCTGCCGCCCTCTACTATGATTTCCTTCCAATGGAATTCAATTTATTACCTTAGACGATCAATTATTGTCCTCTATACGGACTACACAACCTGCCTATGCCCATTATTTTATGACTGTAATTATAATGTCACTAGCTCGAACTTTTTCTCTGACCCAATTTGCGCGCTTCCTATCTCCTACCATTTTTCATTCCATAGTCCTCAGCAGTGTCCTCAACTTAAGTAGAGCTGTTTTCGTAAATGAAGAATTAGTCTCCTATTGTGATAAAAAGCACATCAGTCAAATAAACACTACAGTAAAGCTAGACCCTATGTGTTTCGCCTCATCGCTCTTTAGGGTTCTTAGGCGCACCCATAATTCTTGAAGCCTCAAGCTAAATGTAACCAAGATTTTAAAACATAATGACAGCGTGTGCCTAGCGGATCCTATTCGGAACCTTTCAGAGTCGCATATGCTATTTTGCAGTATTTTTTATTCTAATTAGTAAATTATAATTTTCTAATGTGTGATCTTTCCCTTGAGAGAAAAAGTGACAAAACCCGCCAAAATGCGCGCAGCTGCTTGACAAGCCCAGAACCTCCGTCCTGCAGCGCGTTAATGTCAGCAAGTTCCATCATTTCTACTATGAGCAGCCATACTATACTATAGAGTCAGCATTCTGAACCTGTCTCATCGTTCTCCTTCCACGCACTTCAGTCGCCGCTGTTTTCCCAAGAGCATATTCTCAAAGCCCTTGAAGAATTTACACTTTCCAATGTGTAGTGGGATTTGACCCGGTTGTCGCTTAAGGTATACTGCGATAATTTACTTCGCACTGCATGATTCTGTGAAGACCTATTACAAAAATCAAAATCTCTTTAACCACCTGGGAAGACTTCCGTTGAAAGAGAATAGTTATACAAATGGCAGAAAAATAAAGGCTGAAACTATGCTGCAATCGAGATCATTGCAGCGAAAGACAGTGTTCCCCTGTGTATTAAAGACGCAATGGCACACATTAGTCGGGCCGGTCCTGGCAAACATGAGGTCAGAAAATGTACGCCCAATGTCTGCCGTGAAAGCTACGGCGCCTTAAATCAGGCTCGTCATGGGAAGCCTAGTTGTTGTCAATGTCCAATTACCCGCCGCCTTGATACTACGGCAGGGAGCCTGGCCGCATCATGGGTAACAGCCTCTACCATCGGATGGTTTTACAGAGGTTTCCTCCCGACGTTGCCAGAGCATGCCGCAATGAACGAGAACTATCAGGTCTTTACCATGCATGCCCCTCACCGAGACTTCACGCCTGCCCTAAACCCCACCTCCAGGAAGATTTCTTTCAAGCTATCAACCGACGCCAATTCAGTTAAGGCACATACTGAAAGCGTGAAATGTAACTATGGTTTTCTCCGGGAATAGGGGCAACAGAAGTGAACCATCAAGAACCATTGACGCGATATCCCGCTGATTACAACTTGGGCATGAAAAAAAGAAAACTAGCCGGGCTGTGAAAGATTGAAAATACAAGTAGCACCGACAAAAAAGAGGAAACTGCAAGCTAGCATACCGGTGCTGATTTCTCGGCTATAATCAGTCGACCACCCACTATCCTCACAACATATTTCACGCCATCCACTAGGCCGGATATCCGCAGAGTGGAAGGGCCTGCTTTCTGGCGGACTAATGTCTGCACCTCTCAAATGCAGTTCCTGGCGTCACTTTCCCTGGTGGCTTTGCTCTACTTTATGGATGCTGCAAGTACCTGGTAGTCGGTTCGGATTGCCTCCAGGAGTATGAGAAATAGGTTTTAAGAAGGAAATAGGGTTGTTTGCCGCTCATCCCACGTTTGTTAAAGAACGAAAGAACTCAAACAGCGCAGGGGTAATCAACACGAATCTTATAATCACGTGTTTATTCCGTCAAGAGCCAGTTTGTTTATAACTCTAGAATGCGATTGCCGCAACGGAACTAGTAGCATTTCTGAAGCCAGCTGTCGCGTCACTTAAGGCGGCAAGTTTCAACATATTGAACTGACCAAATAAACAAAGTTAGCTCTTTGCAAAGATTTTCGTCGTTTCGTGGCAACATCAGGTGAGCAGCACAGCAATTTGTATTATGAAGACATCAGGGATCGGTCAGGACAGCACCCGTGCTCTGAAACCACGAAATGAAAGAAACTGACTGCTCCTGTTAAAAACCACATGCACCCTGAGCTCCTGATTAATAATCGTCTCTGATTGAACAACATTATCCTCACTTTATACTCTTATTTCATATCGATCTTCAATGTTAGACAGACGCACTCACAGACAGTCGAGTCATTGTCAGCGAAATCTAGAGACTAGAATTCTGGTTCCACAATCCGCATCAGCCGCCTTAGCACCTACGTGGCGAGTTGGATAACGTAATGCACAAAACGTACTTTTTTGGAGGAGCGGTTCTCCATTTTGTCGCCTCTAACCCACCAATTACACTCGAAACATATCGAAAGACTCTACACTTGGCATCAGAATTGTCGTCCGTTTTTAAGTTCTGGTGCCATAAGTATTCGTGCAGCAAATGGCGCCTCTCTCCGCTCCTTAATTAGCATGTATCTACTACGCGAGATTTCTATAGGGATTGCAGCTAAATTATATGTCTGCCATTGTCAGACCTCATTACCTCACACAACAGGTACCATACGACAGGGGGCGTTTTCAGATGAGTAGGAGGCTTGTGATATGCGCTGTATAAGCAGAATTAAAACTACAGAGCAGATCACGCTACCTGTCATGTGATCGTCGAAGGACGAAATAATCTTGCATTTTCGCGCAAGTGTGCTTTTGCCTTGATACCCATAGGTAGATGAAAGTGCCTCTGCGAGTTTGTGCATGATCACATGACTAGATGAACTAAATACCATGAGTAATGCCTGACGTTTAAATTTGGGCTTTGACTTCATGCTTACTGTAACCTCTGATCTTCAATGTTCGCCTTGAAAAATTTCTTTTACTTACTTACGTGAGCACGAAATAGTCGAGCGATGACATCAACCTAAAATATGGTATTGTAAAAACCAAGCAAAAGATCATGTCACACTGCTGATTCTTTTCGTATGTGGCCAGCACAAGCAAAGCGTTGATTTGGGCCACTATTTCGGCTTACAATTGACGAGGAATATACGATGATTAAGCATGAAGTGCTGCTGCACGGGAATGAAATGCGATAATCCCATGCTCATATTCAGATGTGCTGGAAAGCTCGAATAAAGTAACTTGCATATAAAACTTACAAAATGTGGCTAAACGGGCTTCATTTTGGCACCTTTGTGAACAGTTTAAGGTACACACTTACCGGTTGTTTTATTCATAACCGTAAATATAAAGCAATGGTCTTTGGGATTCCAATACTCCAATGTGTGTGGATGTCCCTCTCCATCTGCAATAGATCGTAAAAAGTTTAAGAACATCTCGGCGAAAAAACCGACACCATGGTTTTCCGTATTCCTTACTCTTTACCCCGCCGGGGTGGCGCAGTGGTTACGGCGCTCGACTACTGTTCCCAAGGACGCGGGATCAAATCCCGGCCTCGGCGGCAGCTTTTCGATGGAGGCGAAAAGCAAGGCGCCCGTGTGCTGTGCGATGTCAGTGCACGTTAAAGAACCCCAGGTGGTCGAAATTACCGGAGTCCTCCACTACGGCGTCTCTCATAGCCTGAGTTGCTTTGGGACGTTAAACCCCACAAACCAACCAACCAACCAACCTTACTCTTTAGTGTTAGCTCGTATACCTCAATACTTATTCTTTACGAAATGAAACATAGTGGGGAATATTTTATTAGGAATCGTTATGGTATACCCCGATCCGGCGTCGCGGATATCAGCTGCATGTTTATCTCGGAAGAAAGCGGGCTTTGTTAACAGCTAAACCTCTATGATCAGCACAATCACTGTCCAAGAAATACTGCGCATCAGCAAAGCGACATATAGATTGCAACGATCTCAAAGAAATATCTCACAATCACTGCAGAATAGTTGAATAAAGTTCCTTTTCACAAGCTTTGCAAAATATTTCCTGTTAACCTCCTTCTTCTGCGAACTCGTGCCTTTCATACAACATCGATGGGGTGCTTCCTAGCTGCAGTATATGACTCCAATGACGGACCGGCCATCTGTGCTTTTTGATAGTAAACCTAATAAGCTTCACAAGACAGCATGTACTCAAAAATATATTGACGCATATAGAAGACGACGCAAAAGATGGCATCTGGGACGACAAGCGCGAGCCTGGAAGTGAAAGAAGCTTGAACGCAAGACTTGTTCTGGTCTACCATTCAAACCATCTATCGCTAGGTCCTCCTTGGTGTTCTACCGAGACGTGACACTGGTGGAGCGCGCTGGGGTATGCATAGGACTCCTTCCGGCAGTCCACAGCGGATCCCAAACGTCGACACGCCTGTACATCGTGCTAGCCGCCGCCTTCTAGGCCTAGCGCCGGAGTACAGTCACCTACCGAACGACTCCTCAAACGCCCAAGTTCCTCAGACCTCCCAAGCCATGGCACATACCAACCCTACGCCGGTGACTCTACAGAACACCAAGGTGCCAGAGTGCTTTCGCGGGGAAGCGTTTGAAGATGTGGAGGACTGGCTCGACCAGTTTGAGCGAGTGGCCAAGATAAACCAGTGGAGCGCAGACCAGAAGCTTTGTAATGTTTATTTTGCCCTTCAGGATAATGCTAGAACGTGGTTTGAAAACCACGAGGCCAGCTTATCCACATGGGATGACTTCCGCTGCCAGCTGGTCGACACTTTCGCGAGAACTGACCGACGGGACAATGCGCTGCGCCTGCTTGAAGTGCGCATCCAGAAGCCAAATGAGAGCGTGGCTATGTTTGCGGAAGACATGGCTCGCCTTTTTCGCCGTGCCGACCCTGATATGAGTGAGCCAAGGAAGCTACGGCATCTCATGCATGGTGTAAAAGAACAGGTGTTTGCCGGCTTGGTACGCAACCCACCTAAAACGGTGAGAGAGTTCGTTAAGGACGCTACTGCTATAGAGCGAGCCCTACAAGACCGGTGCCGCCAGTACAACCGACCCGTTAACTGTGCTTCGACGACTGCGGCGGCGCTGAATGCAACCGATAGGACCGCTCTTCGAGACCTCATTAGAGAAATTGTCCTTGAGGAGCTCCAGCGAATTACGGCTACGAAGGCTCAGTCATCACAGGCCCTCGTGGAAACCGTCAGGAATGAAATTCGGTATGCCTTATCACCGTCTGCACCATGTAACCAGTCTCACCCCGTCGACAACGCGGCAGCTATTTCGGAACCATACCACGCTCCACAACCGGTCAGCTTCACGGCCGACGTTCCTGCACCTTACCAGGAGCAGCAACATGAGAGCTATGCCGCAGTCCTTCGTCGCCCGCCTCCAGACTACGCCCCATCGAGCTCATCGAGCCGTCAGGAGACGCGACTCTTCCATGGACCTCAGTGGGCGCCTCCCAGGCGCTTTCAACCACGCCGAACTGACAGGTGGCGCAGTTATGATAACCGGCCACTCTGTTTCTACTGCGGACAACCTGGCCACGTGTATCGGTACTGCCGCTACCGCGAAGAGGGGCAAGCCTTTCCGCCTGCTTCTGCTCGCCAACACTTCAATGCCGACACTGCCCAAATCGAGGACGACCCTCCGGTCAGCAGGGAAAACAAGTCCCGGGGCTTCCGCCGCCGCTCCTCCCCATCACCACAGCGTTATCCTTCGCCAATGCGCCGTAGCATTGCTGACGCTAGCGGACAGCGGTCCCCGAGCCCTCACCGGGGAAACTAACAGCCGCAACCTCGCGAGGGGAGGTTGCAACCAGTCGAAAAATGCCAAACCCCTCACCACCGCCGCAACCGCCGACAACCTGTGTTTCTGACGCCGCTGTTAACATTAACATTGACATCGCCGCACTACCGCCGAAAATGCCGCCTACATTACCGCCGAAAATGCCGCACCAGATGAGCAGCCCCGACGACGAAGCTGACAGCGCCGACCTTGCTGCACTTCCGCCGCAAATGCCGAAAAAGACGAACAACCTGGATGAAATTGTTAGTGCTGACCTCGCCGTTTCTATTGACGGGCTGGAGGTACATGCTCTAGTGGATACCGGAGCGGATTTTTCAATTATTAGCCAGAAACTGGCTGATACGCTGCGTAAAGTAAGAACTGAATGGACTGGGCCAGTAATTAGAAGTGCTGGGGGTCAGCTACTGGCACCGACAGGGAAGTGCACTGCCCGGATAGCAATAGGAAACGCGGTGTTTGTCGGCAGTTTCGTTATTCTCCCTGACTGTTGCAAAGACCTCATCTTGGGCATGGACTTTCTGCGCCTTCATGGGGCTGTAATCAGCATTCGAGATAGCGTCGTTGCCTTCACCAAGAATCATGGAGACCTTGGTTATGCGGAAGTACCACTGATGCCCTTACGCGTCGCCAAGGAGACGGTGACATTACCTCCGCGATCATGCTCTCTTGTTCAAGTGAAGTGCGACGTGGCGCACACCGGCGATGGAATCGCCGAAAGGGCAGTCACCCTGGTACTAAGCCGAGGTGTTTCTATAGCTCGGGGGCTAGTCAACTTGACCGATGGACAGACCGAAGTGCTGCTGACAAACTTCAGCGACGAGCGTCAGCAAATTCCGAAAGGCACAACTGTGGCCTTTTTCGACAGCATCCTAAATGCGCAGCACTGCTTCTCACTGCAACAGGAAGAGCCAATGTGCAAGACGCCCGTAACCATCGTCGATGTGAGTCCAAATTTGTCTTCTTCAGAACGGGACCGCCTTTTGGATCTCATAGATCAATTTCGAGACTGCTTTGCTTCCGAATC
>JAJIZL010024420.1:0-18910 GCA_023969395.1 Amblyomma maculatum
AGACCACTACAGTCCACCGCTCTACCAACTGAGCTATCGACGGGGGATTTTTTTTTTCTTTATTGCCGTGAGACACAAACCAAAAATACATATGATAAAATACGTCAACAACACTTGAGCTAACGCTTACGCGGCTAAAATCTTTTCAAGTGCACCAACTCATCAAACAGAGAATGCCATTGTGGCGGATCCTGCTGCATCCTGAAAGTTTCGCGTATATACACAGCACTTTCAATAAAGTTTTCACGCGCAGATCGTGTATCTATATCTGCATGACGCACCTGCATTCGTGTTTTCCACAAACTATGGAGGCCAAGAAGCATTATTAAATCATAAGGTGGATCATCGTTCTGCACTGGTAGGAATCTTATACCGTAAGGAGTTAATGGAAGTTCCTTTTTAATTGTCCTTTGGAGGACGTCCCATAGAAAGACAGCATCCCAACACTGTAAGAAAACGTGTTCAATTGTTTCCGGATTTTTGCACAACAGGCAATTTGTTGTCCATGGGACGAAGATACCTTTTTCATTCAGCCAGGTTTTAACAGGGAGCGTATTGGAGTGAAGTTTGAAAAGGAACGTTTTAGCTGATGGCCTCACGGGCATCTTCTTAACTCTTTTCAAAACGTCCTGCCCTGGGCCTCCACAGTGTAATGCCCGGTAAAAAGGCACCGGCAGCATCACGTCAATGAGATCTTTATACAGTTTTTTTCTGGGAACATTGGAAAGATAATCAAAAGAAAACCGCACTTCTAGCAACTTGCACGAAAAAACAACCTCGCGCAGGTAGCCAGTCACAGTACCAGGCATGTTTTCACATGACACAATCCATTGAGGGAGCAGCCTCTGCAATCGCACTTGCATCACAGTTCTTAGAAAGGTATCTTTTTGATCACGGAGTAATATAAATCGCGAGACCACCTGACGGAAGAACAGATGTGCAAGGCCAAGCCCGCCCCTTTTAACAGAAATAAACAAATTCGTCTGGGCGGTTTTTTCCCATGTGGATGCCCAAATAAAAACAGCAAAAACGCGGTGCATTTTCTGAATTGAGGTTCGTGAGATACACAACACATTTATGAGGTACCACAGCCTCGAAATAAGAAAAACATTGCAAATAGAAGCGCGCGAAAACATTGAGAGTTGCCTTCCTTGCCACGCATCCGCTTTTTCTTTCGCTCTGGATGTTTCTTCCATCCAGTGCACGTTGGGATCTTGATAACATTCTAAAGGCACGCCAAGATATCGCGTTGGGAGAACAGACCATCGCAGCTTACAGAAGAAATCAGGTGCCACGTCCCAATCAGCGTGCCAAAACCCAGAGCTTTTCTCCCAATTGATTTTACATCCGGTTTGATCACAAAATGTTTGGACGACACCCGTGACTTCACAGATGCTCTTTCTGGTTGCACAAAAGACTGCAATGTCATCAGCGTATGCTAGCATTTTCACGTGTGCTGATTGCAGCTTGAATCCTAAAATGCGATCGCTATCAATGATAGCCAAGCAAAGTGGGTCTAAATACAATGCAAAAAGCAGGGGTGAGAGCGGGCAGCCCTGCCTTACCGATGACCGTACTGCGATGCTGTCAGTCAGTTCACCATTCACTATAATACGGGTCGTGCAGTTCGCATAAGCCATTTTAACACCCTCCACTATGACGTCACCAAGGTTAGAATGCTCCAAAATGGAAAAAAGAATTTCGTGAGAAACACGGTCAAAGGCTTTCGCCAAATCTAATTTCATCATGGCTATCTGACCACCGAGTGCATCAACACATTCTAATACGGTTCTTGCGACATGTATATTCGTGGCAATGGATCGACCCTTGATGCCGCACGTTTGATGAGGCCCAACCAATTTTTTTATTACGCTCTGCAGTCTTTTGACTAAAACCTTCATGTACACCTTGTAGTCAACATTGGTGAGGCTAATCGGTCGATATGACCCCACCAACAGTCGTTTCTCCGGATCATCTGTCTTGGGTACCAGAACAATATGCGATACAGAGAAAGACTGTGGGACAGTATTACATTCATAAGCTTCAGTGATTACACAGAGCATAAACCGAGTCGCATACTGCTGAAAAGTTTTAAAGAAGGCAGCGCTTAGACCATCCGGCCCAGGGGCCTTCCCAGTTCTCAGGTCATCTATTGCAGTTTCTATCTCCTGCAACGTTATCGGTGTTTCTAGGCGCGCTTTACTTTCGTCATCTAGTGCAGGCATCAGTCTTAGAAAATCTGTTTGAAAGCCGCCTACAGTCTCAAGCTTAGCGCTAAGCAGTTGTTCGAAGTGCTCTGCTACCGCACGCTGAATATCTTTAGCATCTTCAGTGATATGGCCGGCATACCTTATACTCCTTATTTCTTTCTGGCAGGCGTATCTTTTTTCGTCTGCTAGGGCTCGTTTTGTCGGCACTTCTCCAGCCCAAAGTTTTTCAGCCCTTGAACGTATAACAGCCGCTGTGTATCTTTCGCTGTCGATTGTTTCCAGCTCCCTTTTAATCTCACGTATTTTACTGGCGAAATGCCCTGGCACTGAACTTTCCATCCTCAAAAGAAACTCGAGTTGTTCATTCAGTTCTTTTTCTTTTTCTTTCTCTTTATGCCGCACCTTACTGCTCTTTTCTATGGATTTCAATTTGACCCACTCTTTGAAGCTGTCCCATTCCGCTGCAAAACTTACTGGTCGCATAGCCAGACGATTTTCAAACTCAGTCTTAACTTCCGCAAGGAACTCTTCATCGGCGAGAAGTTTGGCATTCAGTTTCCATAGGTACCAGTTAAAGCGCGATTTCTTTCCTGCCCTAGCGAACATTGCACTCACGAGACAATTATCACTGAAAGACACAGGTTTGACCTCATATGCAGTACACAGGGAAACAAGATCAACCGAGGCATACACCCTGTCCAATCTAGCATGGCTATCTCGCTGAAAGTGCGTGAACTCTGGCTGGTTTCCAGTGGAGAACACACTACCAACATCCTCAAGGCCGTATTCATGCACAAGCGCATTCAACAGCTCAGAGCTTCTGTCTCTTCGAGGTTTACACTTCGCCGCTCGGTCCACAGCTGCGCACACACAGTTGTAATCGCCAAGTACAAGCAAGATTTTGTCGACCTTCAACCACAATTCAATAGACTCAAAAAACGATTCACGTTCGCATTCTGAATTGGGAGCATACACACACACACAACACGCCAGCATAAATTACAGTAGGTAAAATCAGTAACCAAAAGCCGACCACTTGGACAGGCAAAAACGAACTCTACACTTACTCCCAGCGTGTTACGTATAAATAAAAGTTATCCACCCGATACACCAACAGAATGGCATACACACACATAAAAGTTTGTTTGAAAAGAAGCCACCATACGGTCAGTGCTTTCTTGGCTCTCAATCTTTGACTCTTGCACAGCTGCTATATCTATATCATTATCCATAAGGAGGCGACTGAGCTGGCATTGTCGCCTTCTCGCTCCCAGCCCTCTGACGTTCAAAGTAGCTACGCGTAACGCCGAATTAAGCTTGAGAGTCATGTGTTAGAAAGGGACGCCCGTACCCGCATGGTGCCTACCTTCATGTTTGCGTGGCCTCCGCTTCTGAAGAACAGCGGCATATGTGTGCATGTATTGTCCTCCCAGCAGAACGTCGGGCTGCATTCAAACGAAGTCCAAGCACATTGTTTCATTTTTTTTTTCCACACACGCCCCGCTTGGTTGCAGAATGTTCCTGACGCTGGTCGGTAGGCAGCTGACCTACAAATCGTTCAGGACACCACAAAACATACGGAGGCGGTTTCCCCGCCTGCCGCGTGTCGGCCGAGAAGTTCGGCTTCGGTCTCAAGGTTGCTCTTCGGATGCCCGCAGTTTTCGGCGGCGGCTCACCACAAACACGCCTGGCAGCTGAGTCTCCTAGAAACTTTCCTCGTGTGGACGTTTCGCGGCAATTAAGGCCGCGCTGTCTCCGGCCCAACTTCCATGGCATCAGTACAAGGAGGCTCAGTACTGAGATGCTCCTCAGCGTCAGAAAACTTGATTACGTCTTCTGACGCTTCCTTTGACGCGCTTTCGTAGTCCTGCTGGTCCTGCGATTGAACGTGCAAGGTGTGCAGAGTTTCATTCTTTTCACTTGAGACAGTCACCTTATGCTTAGTTAAAACCGTCATGGATGGCGCGTCCTGTTTCGTTGATTGTCCTCTAATGTCGGCCGCCTCCTCCGCATCCACCTCATCCATTATCAACTCGGACGAGTCTTCGCTGGTCCCAGGTCCAGCAATGTTTGCGTAGGTACGTGCACACTGGCTCTCTTCATGCCCGAACCGTCGACAGGTTCCGCAGCGAGGAACCCGGCACTCCTTGCGGATGTGTCCCGTACTCCGACAGCGTAGGCACAACGGGGGTCTGTCTGGCACAATGACGAGCGCTAGCTCACCGCTAACGTTCAGCTGATGTGGCAGGTCGTCCAGCTTCACGCCAGCTTTCAACGTAAGCGTGATAAGTCTAGTAGTCGAGCCTTTTTCTACCATACCTTTCACACGCCAGCGCTCCCTTGTAACTTCCAACACCTTTCCATACGGCGTAAAGGCAGCACGCACATCCTCGTCTGGCACGTTGTGTAAAAGCCAGTGAAGTTTCAGTCGCACGTCCTGGTTGGCCGGGTCAATTACCAAGCAGCGACCGTTTTTCACACACAACACACCGACACTAACAAGCTTGGTCACCGCTTCAGGATCCTTGAGAGTGACAGCCCAGACGTGGCTCATCCGATACGCCCCCATCGCAACAACATCGGGGATCAGCGAATGCTGTGCCAACGCGTCGCGGAAATCTTCCACCCTGTACGGGCGGGCCCTGATATCGGCGTGCAAAAAAACAGTATTCAAAACAAACCGACCTGTTGGCAGTGCAGGCAAAACGACCTGGTAAGTGGTTTCCTGTTCAGCAGTCCTGTTACCGCGGCCTGACATGGCCGCTGAAGCCGCTCCTGAGGAGCCCTGCATCCTGCGTCCGTTCACTGGCGTGGCCGGAAGCAGAATCCCCACTGAGCTATCGACTCTTTTTTTTTTCTTTATTGCCGGCTGTCATACACATAACCAAGGTTGACACACAAATTGTACTGAACACTCCAGTTCGTGATCTCCACATAAATATGACAAAGGTAAAAAAAGCCGTTGACCCTATTGGGGTTGACGTTGTCGAGTTAAAATTCTTTCAACTCTACCAATGGTTCAACTTTCACCACCCATGCTGGGACTGCACTCATCGCTTTGTGCATTTCAACAAAGGTGTACATACACTCGCGAAAGTAGAGCCTTGCAGAGCGAGCTTCAGGGTCAACGTGGAAGCCCGCCATTCGGGACCGCCAAAGACTGTGTAATCCTAGCAAAATTACGGTGTCTAGGGGTACATCATCTTCATTATCTGTCGGCAGGAACCTGATTCCGTGTGGATCTAAAGGTAATTCTTTTTTAAATGTTCTTTGTAATACGTCGCAAAAATAAACCCCCTCCCAGCAGTGCAGAAAAACATAGTCTATTGTCTCTGGTTGTTTACATATTAGGCATTGTGAACCCCAGGGCAGATAAAAACCCTTGTCTTCGAAAAATGTTTTCACCGATATTGCACCTGTATGTAGCTTAAAGAAAAACGTCTTTACCCCCGGAGAAACTCGCATTCTTTTCACGCGTTTTAATACGTCTTGACCTAGACTCTCGCTGTACAAGGCTCTGTACATAGGAAGAGGAGAAAGGTTGTCACAAATATCATTGTACAGTTTCTTCTTTTTGACTGCACTCAAGTATTCTACCGAAAAACGAGCAGTTAAAATTCGGACACTGCTTACTATTTCTTGAAAAAACTTGGAAATTCGCCCTGGAATACTTCTCGTAGAGACAACAAAACTGGGCACTGCCCGCACGAGCCTTACTTGGCACGCAGTACGTAAGAAAGGGTCTGAGACTTCACGGAGGAAAATTTGAGCTATCGACTCTTTTTTTTTTGTTTCTTTACTGCATAAATTGGTACAAATACATCAGTAAAAGATCGTGATTGCCATGCCCCTTGGCTGACAACCGTGTCTAATGGACTTTCATTACCACAGGTTCGCCCATCAGACTCAAGACCTCCTCCGCAGCGTCTTGCTGCTTCAAAATGTCTTTTAGTTTATACACTTGTTCAACAAAATAATCACATACAGATCGTGCATCGACATCACAGTGTCTATAAGCCATCCTACTCCTCCAAATACTGTGAAGGCCCAATAGCACGATGAGGTCATACTGAAAATCATCATTAACAGTTGTCAAGTACCGAATTCCACGTGGCGTCAATGGCAGGTCTTTTTTAATTGTCCTTTGTAACACATCCCAGTAAAACACCGCATCCCAACAATCCAGGAACACGTGCTCAACTGTTTCAGGTTTCCTACATAGTAGACAGTTTGAGCCCCAAGGTACAAAAAGACCCTTTTCTTCCATTCATGTTTTGACTGGGAGAGTTCATGTATGCAATTTAAAAAATAATGTTTTTACGCCCGGTGCAATAGTCATGTTTTTAACTCGCTTGAGCACGTCTTTCCCTGGGTCTTCACAGTATAAGGTTCTGTACAATGGAGCTGGGAACAATTGTGAAATAAGATCCTTGCACAGCCGCTTAGGTGGTACCGTCGCTAAATACTCTACAGAGTACCGCACGCGCAAAAACCTGAACGACCACACCACTTCTCGCAGGAAGCGTGACACAGTGTATCACCGAGCAGAGCATGAAGAGACTATAAACTCTGGAATTGCACTGGATAGCATTTGCATAAAGGTTCTCAGGAATGCATCTTTTTGGTCACGTAGGAAACAAAACCTTAAAACCATCTGCCGCACATATAGATGCATCAGAGACAACCCTCCGTCTTTAACTCGCAGAACGAGATTATCTCTGCTAATTCGTTCCCAGTTGGACGACCAAATGAAGACCGCAAATACACGATGGAACCTTTGTATATTGATTCGAGCACCATACAATACTTGAAGTAAATACATTATTCTTGCCACCAAAAAGGTATTGCATACAGTCGCAAGGGCGAAAATAGAGAGGTTACGTCCCATCCATCCTTTCGTCCTTTCCCGTATTTCTTCCGCTTTTTCATTCCAGTAATTCGTATTTTCCCCGTATTTGTCCAAAGGGACTCCCAAATAAACTCCGGGCTTTATAGCCCATCTTACTCCATAGAAAATTTCCGGTTCCTCTTCCAATTTCCCGTGCCAGACTCCGAGACTTTTCTTTAAATTAACAGCATTACAAGTCTGCCTGCAATACCTTTGTGTTACTTTCAAAGCTTCCGAAACGCTTTCGCGGTCTTCACAAAAAAGCGCCACATCATCAGCGTATGCCAATATTTTCACTTCACATACTTAAAACCAGGGATGTATTCGTTAGCAGTTACCATTCTACGCAATGGTTCCAAATACATAGCAAAAAGGAGAGGAGACAGTGGACATCCTTGCCGCACAGATGCTCTTATATCAATTCTTTCAGATAACGCTTTGTTAATCATAAGGCGTGTAGAACAACATGCATAAGCCATTTTAACTCCTTTCAATACAACGGCACCAACACCAATATGTTCCAACAAACTACAATATTTCATGAGATACGCGATCAAATGCTTTTTCAAAATTAACTTGAACCATGGCCACTCTCCTGTTTAGAGCATCGCAGCACTCGAACACACTACGCGCTACATGAATATTATTAAATATGCTTCTGGTCTTTATTCCACATGTTTGATGAGGTCCAACAATATCTTTTATAATGTATTGCAATCTCTTAGCTAACACCTTCATCAGAATTTTATAATCAACATTTGTTAACGTGATCGGTCTATAGCTTGTAACTTTTAAAAGCATGGCTGGCTCATCAGTTTTGGGAACCAAGACTTGGGAACCAACAGCCGGAGCACACCACCGGCGGAGGGCAGACGCAACCCGCTGTAGAAACGACTGGAAAGGGGGCGGAGGCTGCTATGTCGTCGGATCAGCCAACAGCGGAAGGCACTTCGGAAATCAGCGTTGCTGAGTCCCCGATGGACATGACAACCGCCTCCATGAAGAGACCACGAGACTGCTAAAAGGTACCAGCTACAGAACGGGAACTGCGTCGACTAGAAGAGCAGTGGAGGGTGGAAGGCGCTAAGAAAGGCAAGTTAGCCTTATCGAAAACCTCGTTGCGGTCCTCGTCGCTCACTCGCTACGAGAGACTGAAGCAGTGAGCCTTTAGTCATTGTTTGTTAGCTGGGTTTAGAGTATGGCTTATTGGAAAAAACCGCTAAAAGTGGGCACTCTAAACGTCCGAGGGCTCGCCTCGAGACGGAAGCAAGTGCAGTTGAACCGTTTGTTAAGCGAACTATATTTAGACATCGTAGCCATACAAGAAACAAAGGTTGAGGATGAGCAGCAAACAGAAAATATGGTGTTTGGTTTTCGGTCACGCTTCAATGTTTGCGTAATTGCCATGCAGTCGGTTTGTCGGCAGGTTGCTGTCTTTTCCGGAGGAAAAGTGTAGGCATAGCAGTGGAGCAAGTAATAACTTGTGCAAGGGGGCGTTTCGTCGTGTGCGACATCAAGAAACCTGTGCGGTGAGGGTGGTGGTCCTGTATGCACCAACGACACAAATAGAACGGCGCGACGTTTTTGAGCAGTTGGTGCCTTTCCTTGAATGCAGTCGTGCGCTTATATTTTTGGGAGATTTCAACTGTGTTGTAGACTCTAAGGATCGTTCGAATAGAAATGTTGGAAAAGACCAAAGTGCCGAATTGCTGAAGTGTGTCCTGAATGAGTGCAGCTTAGAGGACGTAACAGTCCTGGTGAATGGTGAGAAACGTGTGCATTTCACACATTTTCAAGGTAGTAGTCACGCGCGACTTGACAGAATATATGTGTCGCCGGAGTTTTCGCCCACCTGTGAACAGTAAGAAGTGAAGCAAGTGTCATTTAGTGACCATTGCTTAGTTACGGTCACGCTGGGCGGAAAGAAGCAGTGTAAATAAAAAATGAACTGGGACTTATGGAAAATAAACGCGAGGCTTACTGAAGACGAACTATTTTTAAGAAAAGTTAAGGAAAGCATTGATATTTTTTATGAGAGCGAAACAGGCTGTATTGAATCCTGGAAACGATTTAAACAGGAGGTTAAAATGAATGCAATTGAGCGCTCTTCCATTATTAAGAATGAGGAAAAGAAAGAAGAAAAGCAACTGCAAGAGCTCTTAAAATATTTAGGGCGTGAAGAAGAACGAATGCCGGGTATGTTCATGCATGATATAAAAGGCATCAAAGTTAGGCTAGAAGCTTTGGATGCCCAGAAGTACAGAGGCGCTGTTATAAGAACGCGCACGGAAAAATGGCTCAGTGGCGAGACGCCAACAAAACGCGCCCTCGCTGGTGAAAAGCGATATGCGCGCGCGAACGAGATAACGGTTATCGAATACAAGGGGCAGAGGTATGATGATCAAGACGGAATTACGAGCGCCTTCGTGGGGCATTACCGTGAGCTGTTTTCGAGCAAAGCACCTAGTGAAGAAGGGTTTAGAGATAACTTTTTGCCTCTGATGCCAATATTAGGCAAAGAAGTTACGGAAGAGTTAGAAAACGAAATAAGTGTGGAGGAAATAGAAAAAGCCATTGATGAATTGAATGTCGGAAAGTCCCCGGGACCAGATGGTTTGAGTGCAGCCTTTTACAAGAGCCTTAAAAGTGAGTTATCTATCATGCTCTATAGGCTTTTTAAGGAGTGCTTTGATGTGGGTTGTCTGCCACCAGCTGAGCTATCGACGGGGGACGAGGCTGGCATAAGTTCATCGCTCTCATGAACAGGGATTAGAAGGCCAGAAAAGAAAAAATATCGTCTTTCACTCTTGAAAAGCCGGAGGCAAGTATCAGCGTTTCATGCGGGAGGGTAACTGAGCAGGCCGAGAAAAAAATACTCACTCCGTCGAGCCGGATTCGAACCAGCGACCTATGGATCACTGGAACTCGGGAGACCATTACAGTCCACCACTCTACCAACTGAGCTATCGACTTTTTTTTTTTTCTTTATTGCATGAATTGGTCATACATCAGTAAAAGATCGTGGTTGCCATGCCCCTTGGCTGACAACCGTGTCTAATGGACTTTCATTACCAAAAGTTCGCCCATCAGACTCAAGACCTCCTCCGCAGCGACTTGCTGCTTCAAAATATCTTTTAGTTTATACACTTGTTCAACAAAATAATCACATACAGATCGTGCTTCGACATCACAGTGTCTATAAGCCATCCTACTCCTCCAAATACTGTGAAGGCCCAATAGCATGATGAGGTCATACTGAAAATCATCATTAACAGTTGTCAAGTACCGAATTCCACGTGGCGTCAATGGCAGGTCTTTTTTAAGTGTCCTTTGTAACACATCCCAGTAAAACACCGCATCCCAACAATCCCAACAACGTAAAAACATTCTTTTTTAAATTGCAAACTGAACTATCGACGACGGACGAGAAGTATAAATTAAGCGCTCTCATGAACAGAGATTAGAAGGTCAGGAAAGAAGGAAAACACACTCTTCCCCTTGAAAAGCCGTAGGCAGGTATCATAGCGCTTCGTGAGGGAGGGTAACTGAGCAGGCCGACAAAAAAAAAAAAAAAAAAAACTCACTCCGTCGAGCCGGATTCGAACCAACGACCTATGGATCACTATAACTCGAGAGACCACTACAGTCCACCGCTCTACCAACTGAGCTATCGACCTTTTTGTTCCTTCATTGCCGGGCTTCGACAAAGGACATTCAATAAATGAAATAGAAAACTCGGTGAGTATGCAAGCAGCCCATTCCCACTTCGGTTAGGCATTGCCATACTAAAATTCTTTCAGATGGGTCAAAGGTTAAACCTTTGACAACCACTCTAGAACAGATGAGCCTGCTTAATAAACTTATGCATTGTTTCTCGAAAATATATTCGCGCAGGTCTAGCATCTGGGTCACAGTGATACCCGGCCATGCGAGACCGCCACGTGCTATGGAGGCCCACAAGCTTTATCAGGTCAAACGGTGCCTCGTCTTGCTCTATAGGTAGAAACCTGATGCCATAAGGATTCAGCGGCAAATCGTTCTTCAAGGTCCTTTGCAGGACGTCCCAGAAATATACCCCCTTCCAACAATGCAAGAAAACATGATAAATCGTTTCCGGTTCCTTACATATAAGGCAGTGTGATCCCCACGGAAGTAGCATGCCCTTTGCCTCTTTAAAAGATTTTACACTCAAGGTGCCTGTGTGCAGCTTGAAAAAAAAAAAATGTTTTTACCCCTTGTGGCACAAGCATCTTTCTGACTCGTTTTAATACGTTTCTTCCTGGGCCTCCTTTTTATATGGCTCTGTACATTGGTTCCGAGAAAACAGTGTCACATAACTCCTTACACAATGTTTTCCTGTTCACATTGGTTAAATACTCTTTCGAGAAGTTGGAAGTGAGAATACTCGCACTTAAAACGATCTCTCTAAAGTAACCTGAAAGTCTTCGGTTCACTTGTTGCGTGGAGACTACAAAATACGTCAATGCACTGCCGAGCCGTACTTGACACACGGTGCACAGAAAAGGATCTTTTACGTCTCGGAAAAACAAACACCTATTAACAATTTGACGCAAAAACAAATGGCCAAGTCCGAGTCCGCCAGCTTTGACGCACCGAAATAAATTGGAGCGGCTACATCTCTCCCAACAAGAGGCCCAAATAAAAACAGCAAAAACACAATGCAGCTTCTGTACATTCAACCGAGAGCAATGATATGTTTGCAACACATACCACAGTCTGCTTATGAAAAGAAGATTGCACCACAGTAGCTCGCGAAAAAATAGACAAATGGGCACTTTTCCATTTTTCAGCCTTCTCTCACATTCTTTTCACTTGCTCACTCCAATAAGGCTAGGAATCCTGATAAAATTCTAGTGGAATGCCGAGGTACTTCATGGGAGTAGTCACCCATGACACATTGGCGAAAATGTCTGTGGTTGATGGCCATTCTCCGTGCCAGAACCCCAAAGACTTTTGCCAGTTTACCATACTTCCCGTTACAGCGCTAAAATGTTTTGTCACTTCAATCGTCTCGCACACACTACGATCATCAACACAGCTAGCTGCTACATCGTCTGCGTATGCAAAAAGCTTGACTTTTGCTGCTTGCACTTGAAAACGAAGAATTGACTCCTTTTCGATTATTTCCAAACAAAGGGTTTCTATATATATGCAAAACAGAAGCGGGCTAAGGAGGCCGCCCTGACGTACCGAACGCTGTGCCCTTATGGGGCCCCCAGTTTCGTTTTTACAATTAACTTTGTGCTGTAGTTTCGGTACGCCATGGCTACTCCCCCAGTAATCACACACCCAACATTAATACACTCTAGAATGCATAACAACAGTTCATGTGACACACAGTCAAAGAATTTCTCTAGGTCGAGCTGAAGGACTGCCACACAGGCATACATGGCGTCACTGTTCTCAAGCACACACCTCGCTTTATGTATGTTATGTACTATTAAGCGCCCCTTGATTCCACACGTTTGGTGGGACCCAACTATCTGCTGTATTACGGTCTGTAATGTGGCTGCAAGAACCTTCATGTAAACCTTGTAGTCTACATTTGTTAATGCAATCGGCCTGTACGATGATACCTATCTCAGTTTCTCTGCTCGGTCGGTTTTGGGGATGAGTACTGTGTGGGATGACGCGTACGATGCAGGGAGCCCCTTTACTTCGCAAGCTTCGTTGAACACTAAAGTTAATACTGGCGCTACGTCTTATTTGAAGGTTTTGTAGAAAGCTGCGCCAAGGCCATCTGGCCCTGGCGACTTTCCTGCGTTCAGTTTATTTATGGCAAGCTCAACTTCAGTTTCGCTAATCAGCCACTCCAACCTTATTTTTTCTTGGTCGTCCCAGGAAGTCGTGCTTAAACTTTGCCACATCTACTTGTTGCAAAGCGAAGAGCGTCTGATAATAATAATAATAAAAAAAAAAACGCCTCCTCGATACTGTCATCATCGCCCGCATTCCGACCACCCACTTGGATTTCTACGATATGATTTCGCTGAGCATGAGCTCTTTCTAGCCCCAGTGCTCGTTTGGAGGGCGTTTCACTCGCTGCGAATTCACGGGCTCTCGCCCGCACGACTGCGCCTCGGTGTCTTGCTTCTTCTTTCACTTCGTTTTTTTTTTTTTTTTTTGGTATCCTCTAAAAGAGTTCCCTGTGCTTCGCATTCGTAAGCTATAATTTGTCAAGCAGAGATCTTAAATGTGATTCCCTTAAGTTTTCTTCACATTTGATGCAGGTAGATCTTTCAATGGCTTTTATCTTAATTTACTGCTTGCAAATTTCCCATTGTTGGCCTAGGTATTGCAGCCTGTCCTATTTTATTTTATTCACTTCTTTTAACTTCCTAGTGAAAGTTTCATTCTCTAAAAGCTTGTTATTTATTGTCCATAACTCCCACTGAATTGTGGCGGCTCGCTTTTTCAAAGCCTACACTACACTGGACCACGCAATGATCTGAAAAAAAAAAAAAAAAAAAAAATCATAGGCACAACTTCTGCAGCATTTTTGTATCAGGTCTAAATAAACGTAGATTCGCTCTAGACGAGTGTGACTACTGTTTTAAAAGTGTGTAAATCTAAAACAGCGCTTGCTTTCCACACATTCACTCATGTCCTCCATGCCAAAATTATCCACTAGACGAAGCAAACCAGCAGTACTTCTGTCCCTGTGGGAGCGTGCGCTGGTTTAGTCGGTGGAATTTAAAACGCAGTTAAAATCACCCAGAAACAGTAGACGTTAACTAGTGTTTAGGTATTTCTCGATGCTTTAGAAAAACATAACACGACCTTCCAGCAAGTTGGGAACATAAATACAAATGATTCGCCATTCAACACCTGCAAGAGCCAAATCCACCACAACACAATGTCCTGACGGACACGAAGTAGGCCCTTGCACATCAAGGATCGGTAGCTTTTTAACAAAGACAACACATCCTGCCGACATTCCATTTGCAAGGCTAACTACTGCGTAATAACTCGACGTGAAACGTTGCACCATGCTCCCGGTCTCTTCTTCTCCTTCAACGTTTGTTTCCTGTATTGCAACTACATCAATACCGTTGTCCGTTAACAGTCGGTACACTTGATTCTAAAAGTAAGCGTAGCCACGGTAAGTGATAGTGCAGGAGCCATTTTTGTAAACCGTGTAGAGACCAAGAGCATGGTGCCTACCTTTCGCGGCTAGCGCGGAGCTAGACACCGTCGCCGCCACCGGACCCATCCGGTGCAAGAGTGGCGCCTTGTCACCGGCTCGCCTCTCCGCCGTGACATTTGGCCGTGGCTTGAAGACGGGCCTCCGAGCTAGGGTAATCATCATCGGCGGCTCCTCCGCGCTGGTGGCTGCTATCTTCTCCCCGTCGTGGCTAGTCTGGGCGTGGGGTCCCTTAGCTGGGGTGCTGACGCTGGCCTTGCGTCCGTCGCCCTTTTCTTGGTGTTCTGAACTCTTATCAGATTCAGCACACATGGACGGCTGTTTACTTGTGTCCACTTTTGGCGTTCGTTCCTGGGCCATAGGATATTCTTCAATTTCTTTCCTTACGTTGTTAGCGTTGTCACTGCCGCTGGAGGGTACGCAGGGTTCCGTCGTTCTATCCCCGTTCCCGGCTGCCGCGTACCTCCTGACACACTCGACATCGCTGTGACCGAATCGCCTGCACGTTGAGCACCGCGGCACCTTACACTCTCGACAGACATGGCAAGTACGGCGGCACCGCAGGCATCGCATTGCCCACCCAGGTACGACAACTAGGGCCAATTCTCTGCCGACTCGTACCTGATGAGGCAGATCATGCACTTTTATGCCAGGCTTCATTTTGAGAAGGATGATTCTCGTCGTCGAGCCCCTTGAACGCGCCAGCGCTCCCTTGCAACCTCAGTCACCTTACCACACGCGGCAAATGCTGTTCTGACGTCTTCATCTGCTATTCTGTGCAGCAGCCAGTGTAGCCGTAGCTTGACCTGTTGGTCCTCGGGGTCGATGACGTTACAGCGTCGATCTGTCACTTTTATCTGCTTCAGAGCGACCAGCTTCTTCGCCGCATCTACCGAGCTGAAGGTCACTGCACAGACGTGGTTGGTCTGGTACGCCCCCAACGCCACAATGTAGGGGAGCGCACCAGCGCTGTCGAAGGCGTCCCTAAAGTCCTCAACCCTGTAAGGCCTCAGCCGCACGTCAGCGTGCAAAAAAAAAAAAAAAAGAAAAAAAGAAAATGGTGTTGCGTACAACACGTCCTGTAGGCAAGGTGGGCAAAATAACCTGGTATCCATCTTCGGCTTCTTCAATCCTGTTTCCGCGGCCAGCATGGGCCGCTATCGCCGCTCCACCGGAGCTCATGATTCAGCGTTCGTACACACCGGTGGCCGGAAGTAGAATGACTCCGCCATAGAACCGCATTGCTTCTTTCCGAATAACGGTGAACTTAATGTATACATTGCCGTAATGACTGTCAGCTAATGTTTAAGCGCTTCATTAGAAACTAATTACGGAAGTAATAGTTAAACGAGTATCAAATAACATTTCCGCTTTGCTTACCTGCAATGCTGCGCTGACTGGAAAATTCCTTCGATCGTACTGCGCTGTCGCAACAGATGGATGGAGAGAGATGGAGCGAGCCGTCACCCAATCCAAAGCCTTACACATCCATCCATCGTCTTCAGCGCACTGGGGGCGAATGGGTATCGATAAAGGTATCGCGCTGAACTGTTATTAAAGGCGAAGTTTAAGCGTTGTTCATTTTTTAAAGGCAGAAGCCTTTTAAGGTTCATGACTCACCGGGATGTCCGTTTGCGAGAAGTGTCGCACTTCTTCGCGAGATTGCGCGGATTACTGCAAGATTATGACGTCATCAGACATGACCGGACGTGACGTCATACCCAGTCATTACTTCCCATCCGGTCATGACCATGACACTACCAGGCCATTCACGCATATACGAGGCGGACCCCGCCGGGAGTCCGATCCAGGCGTCTGTGCGGCGCCTTTCATTTGGCACTTCTTCGAACACCGCATCATTTAACCTTTAAGGAAATCATGCTCCAGCGGGAATAAACTCTTCTCCCTCCGATCACCAGCCGAGCTCGTTAACTGACCAAGCCACGCCTTGCACGTGAGAAACGCATCTTAGTTCTCCTTGTCTCCGTATAACTCGTGCTATGGTCTTTCCAGTTGTGATGTATGGATGCGAGAGTTCGACTGTGAAGAAGGCTGACCGCCGAAAAATTGACGCGTTCGAATTGTGGTGCTGGCGGAGACTCTTGAGAGTTCCTTGGACTGCCAGACGATAAAATCAGTCGATATTGTCGACCATAAACCCTGACTGCTCATTGTAGAGTCAAATTCTAAAGTTAAAGCTCAGCTACTTTGGTCATCTGATGAGAAGAGAGGAGTCGCTGGAGAAAGATTTGATGTTGGGAAAGGTTGAGGGTCACTGGAGAAGGGGTAGGCAGCGAACGCGATGGTTAGATGGCATCCTCGAGGCTCTGCAGATGAAGTTATGTGATGTTGAGACGATAGTGAGAGACCTGAAAGCGTGGCATGATATGATCCATAGGGTCACGAAGAGTCAGTCAGACACGACTGAACGACTCAGCTGAACTGAGCGTCATGATAACGTGATTTCCATGAAGACCGCCGCCGCTCACGTCATGGCGCATCCTAGCAATAACGTGACGTCATGGGAGAATGCGGCGACGCGGGTGAGTCCTGGGGATAGAGTGGCGGCGCGATGGGAAAACAGCCTAGAAAGGCGGTGCGCGGCGAATCTGCTTCAGGCGCCTTCCGGCTTGTCAAAATGTCACGTAGCTATAAGAACGCCGCCCTGTACGAGCGACGCCGTACGCCCAATCCCACACTTGAATGACAACTGCGACGAACGCGTGCCAAGAAACGTTAAGGCGGAAGCCATCGTAGGCTCATGACTGCTTCCGTCCACAGAAAGTGTCACATACGTGAACAAACGTTGTAAATCTGGAGTGAATGTCAGACTTTGTCAAATCATTTAACAGACGCTAAGGAGTAAGTAAGCAGTCATCCACAGTTCAGTAAAGATCGCGCAAAATATTCCACAACCACCGTGCTATAAAGGCTTTCACCTCACCGCAGTTTAGTGGCCTAAAGTGCTCCTTTCAATTTTTACTCTCGCGTAGTCGTTTTTGTATTTTTACGCTGTGGGTGTTTTGAGCTCTTGCAGTGTTATGGTCTAGGGTCACGTGTGTTGTTTTTTGTAGTTGTAGTGCTGGTCGGTAATGTTATTGTGTGTGTTTAGGGGCTTGAGGTACGGTGAAAGGCAGGCAGCGCATTAGTGTATGCTTATTCAGGCAGTTTTGTGCTGTGTTTAATGACCATTGCTCTGCTTTCAGAGTTACGGAGGCATTTAAGAAGACGAGGATGTGGGGATTGGGCTCTCGGACTAACGCGGAACACGCGACTGCTGCTGGGCTGCTGCGGCTTTGCTAGCAGAGACCCCCTCTGGAGTCACTGCGAAAATAGGGGGACCGCGGTCTTGCTGCTGGCCCCCTCCGAAGGGAGCTCTTCCGAGAACTGCTGGAAATTGTCCTTCCTTCTGTTCTGCCCGTGTCGGTCTCGCGTGCCTTTTGGGACACCTGCCACAGACATATTGGGCGTTATTTCGAAGCGACATCGTGCGGGAAGCAAACGGGGGGAGACCACCACCGACTCAGGCAGCAACAGGTGCGTACGGCCAGAGGACTGCGGGCGTGAGAGCGCGGACCCTTGTTCGAGATCACCAGACCCGAAAGGAGTCCGGCGATCGCCTGTGGGGCGCCAACGCTCCTGAGTCGGGAGGACCTGATCTGGCACGGTTCTTTGTCCCCGCTGTTGTGACCGGAGTTCCGGCCAGACTTCAGTAGCTGACAATGGAGGCTGTTGTAACCGGAGTTCCGGCCAGGCTTCAGCAGTTCACAATGGAGGCGTACTCAGCGGACGCCGGCGAGCGACCGCGAACAAAAGCAGCGAAGCGACGGCGACAACAGGACATCTATTCTTGTGCTTAATGGGCACGAGACGCGCCGCCGAGCAGCATTGACCCCGCTCGCCGAATTCTCGAGGCAAGCAGGTGACCCCCTTGGAATTTCGCGGGGTGAATGACCACCGTCAAACGGCGACTCCTCGGACCATTTTGCCCTGGTACCGAAACTCCATCGCCCGCACAAAATCGTCATCGACATCAGAAGATTTGCCCTCGCCACCGGAAGATGTGCAAGGAGGTTCACCCTCGGCAGTAGGCGGCACCTCGAGTGATCCCTTGCCCCCACTGATTGGATAGCATCGATGAACTTTGTTTCCCTAGCTAGGGAACTGGGGATACCAAACCATATTTAACTGACGGATTTTGTTTGTACAGATAGCTCCGTTTTCCTCTCATGACTTGTACCTTCTTCAGTATGTAAAACGTGTATATAAACTTTACTTTTTGCCTCTCCTCCCTGGCTGTCTTCCGCCTCGATGCATCGTCGCCTCCTGAGCCCGCTGCGGTGAAGCTCGCCCCCTGAACCCGACACACTTCACCGCTGACCAGTGCCGGTGGCGACGCGCTTTGAGCCATTGACATGAGGCTCATATCATCGAGATCTGCTTCGCGCATCGCTCATTCTCCCTCGTGATGTGTCGCGCGCGCTTTAATCCTTTGGCTGGCCATGCGGCACGCGAGCGGCCTTAGCTCGGCCGCGAAGGCGGGAATAGCCTTTGCATCGGGCGCGTGGGGCCGCGACCCAGCTCTCACGTACTGCGGCAGGGCTATATGAGCTGTAACGAAGTGGGGGGGGGGGGGGGGGGGGGGGG